>JBBYHQ010000018.1:2442112-2455008 GCA_038382645.1 Spergularia azorica
TTTTTAGGACCCGTTAGAAACTGGTCCGGGTCCGGGTCCATGATTTTGGAGCGGGTACCCGTTCATGCTCACCCCTACCTAAGACTAAGACTAAGAGCTTCATCTCCTACGAAAGACTGGGAATTCATCAACCACTACGGCGTCGACGAGTCCGGTTTTGTCTATCAATGGAAAAGGAAAGCCAAATAGTTGAACCAATCCAAACACTACCCCTCCAATCTGAATCAATACCAAAATCAAATAAATCAAAATGGTTTGACAATGCAATAATAATAAAGGTAGGGGCTGTAGTAGGAGTTGCACTAGGGTTGTCGTTGGTTGCGCGCGCTATAGCTGGGAGGGCTGTCTCAGTCTCCAATTCCAAGCCCTCGGAAACAGTAGCGCAGTCGGAGTCCCTGATTACATCTTCGTATGATGAGCCCCGGGAATTAAAAGTAGTCAGCGTCAGCGACTCCTGTGACGCTAGTGATACTCTACCCTATGATCGCTCTGTCGTCGATGAGACGACCCGGGAATACAAAATAGTTGGTGTCAGTGACTCATGTAAGCGCAAGCCGATCACTGTTTACTGTGATTGTCCAGATTGCACTGACTATTTGCGACACCAGTACTATATATGTTATGGCGGGAGCACTCTTTCTGTTTGCCCTTCACGTATGGGGTGTCCATGATTATTTTAGGTATGTATGTATGTAATCCTGATTTATTCTAGATTTGTACTATATTTAAGACATTACTCAATACTCTCATTACTCTTAGATTTAAAGTCATATCATTAATTCATTACTCAATGCTCATCTTAGTGTTTGCCAATAATGTAGGGAGGGGAAAAATCGACCATGCGAAAAATAAGCCAACCCAAATAGTCCGGTAAGAATTTCTGATAAAATCCATCTCTTTTGTATGGGTTCTATGTATGATGTGGGAGATGCAGATTTTTCTCCCTTTGTCGTTCATCCAAGCGAAATTTTGTGGACAAGTTTATTCTACGTGTGTTAGCTCTTTTGCCCTAAAAAAAAAAAAAAAAAGTATGTTAGCTCTTTTAATTTTAACACTCTAAATTAGAGTTATGCGTGAAATCAAAATGCCATATGTGTAGAGAAATGTGTTGGAAATATATGTGCAAATGTAAACGAAATACGGATCAAATTCAACGAGAAAATAGGAACACGGGCAATACATCAAATCAGCGACATTAACATATATACCAAAATGTCATCTAATAAATACGAATTAACAATTTAACGTAAACTAGCAAACGACTCCTGAACCGTGCCGTGGCCAAGTAACCACTGGCCTAAAACCAATTACGCCCCACCTACGGTGCATAGCTTCTTGGACGGTTGGTCTCCAGGCTTCACGGTACCGGTTACGATCGTGCACTCGATCGAAACCGGGTAGAGTTTATCAGTGGCACGGAACCCATAAATTCATATATAGGAATCTAAAAAATCGTCCTGCTCATCGCGTCTGATCTTCTCTTTTTATCCTCCCCCACCTTGTACTTTCATGCCCATTTTCATAGAAAGAAACCAAATCCATTATTTGTGGAAAACATCTCAAAAAATGCTCTAATTGTATCCATCAGCCATTTTGCTCGAAATCAGCCCATAAATTCTTCAAATCAGTTTGACCAGATTCCATTTTTATTGCTAATTGACGTGTGAAATGTTGGTAAGTTTAGAAAACTTGATCAATTTGATGAACACAAAAAAGGAAGGAATATTTTCATGATAAATTGATTATTTACGGAAAAACTAAGGGCCTATTTGGTATCGTTTTCAGTTTTCAGTTTTCTGTTTTTTTGAAAACCAAAGTCCCGTTTTTGAAAACCAGAAAAAGTGGTTTTCAGTTTTCAGTTGTCAGTTTTCATTTTCTGTATGACAATTATAGACCCAAACAATTTAAAGTTAATTTTGTAACTTATTTAACTAAATTTTTTATGCAAAAAAACAAAAAACTGAAAACGGCAGTGTAGCGAACGGGCCCTAAATTTTATAAACTTTGAATTTTAACAAAATATTCCAACAAAATATTCATTTTAATCCCATGAGTAGTAACAGCGAAAATAAACCAACTTCTAAGCTGCATGCATGGTCAGGAGCAAATTTCCAGATGCAATTTTAATTCATGTGTCTTATAGATGCTCACGACTTGATCATGCAACATGTTAATTTTGGAGCATCGCCGGGCAAGTGTAACCTTCTGAATTTGAGGTCGTCAACCAAACGGTCTAGATGCTTGTAAGACGATCGCCCTGTGCCCACGGCTCGTGTAGCCAATTTAGCCATTTTAACTGCATTAGACATGAACTCATCGTTACGAGTTTTCATTACATGCATGCCTAATCGATGTCTCAATCACGACTCGGTTGCAACTCTTGCAAGTATCCTTCATATCTAACCCAATCTTCCAGACCTTGCTCACAAGCCTACGTATATACTATTCACTTGTTGATCTACAAAAAACGGCCAACCGATCATTGGCACACCCGCGACTATACTCTCTATTGTGGAATTCAACCCATTGTGCGTTAAAAACCCTCCAATCGCGTTATGTGATAAGACGGTTGAAAATGATCCAAAAATAATTAGGGTCATTGAATTTTGATTAAATTAGAAACAATTATAAATTAAGTTAGTGAATTATTGTTAGGGGTTAAGGACTTGAAAAGTTCATAGTCATGACTCATGAGATTAAACCTATATAAAGGTTTAGATGTAATGAGAATATTTGAGAAAGTCATACTCCGTACGAAAGATTATAAGAAAAACTTTTCCATGGTTTACTCACCCTCTATCCCAATTATCCCCAACAAAGACCTCTTCATGTGGCGCCCAACCTACTATACAACCTCTTTCTCTTGTAACCTCCAATACTTCACTTGAAATCTCCAATTCATCGTCCAAGTCGATCGATCAACTGTCGATCTGGCCCTTCTAACCCACCGAAACCTCGTTTTGCGATTCAACAGACCATACCAAAACTCCACTAGTTGGTACTTTGTCATGACAGCTAGGCTACCAATACGTACTAACAAAGAGGACAGATTTCGAAGGCTGATCATCAAGCCATATATGCCAAGCAGCTTATGTCTTCTTGCCATACACTGTCTGAAAAAGAGGACACTTGTGACTTTGCGCAATTAGACATTTCTTGCAACTCCCCCTTGTTATCTTCCCTTGAGTCGGACACTTTGAGGCACTGAGGCAATGTTGGTGTTCTTGCACTCTGCTTTTGATGTTTAAGTGGAGAGGGCCGATGGGGTATAGGCTAGGACAGTAGGACATAATGCATGTGAGAAAGTGCGCCGGGTTCAATATCTTCAAATGTGTTGAGTATCTGCCCTAGTGATCTTGGAAAATGAGCTGCTTCTTTTAGGAAGAGGTGCGTAACCGGGTCGTTTGGATCAAAGTCACGGCAGAAGTTTGGAAGATCACGGCACCTCAAGAAACTTTCCATTCTGGGTACACTTGTTAGGCCCTGTTTGATAGGACTGCATCTTTATAAACTGAACTGACTCTGAACAAAAAAGATTGAATTTCAACGAATTAGTATCGATTATGGACCAAATACATTGATAGTTATTTGAACATTTCTGAACTAAACTGATGTGATTTGAATGACTCTGATCTAATCTGATTAGATTTAAATTACTATGGACTGATCTGAATACTACTTTTATTAAGTCCTATCAAACCCCTACAAATGAGCTCGACATATACATTCACGTTAACAAGAAACAAATGACTACTATATATCACAAGGAGTACAATACCAAAATAATACGAGCGAGGTAGATTGATGTTTATACCATGCTCCTTGCTCCCGGGAGCACAAGGAGCATGGTAGATACACACAAACTTCACCTCTAAAATTCATCAAGCACATTATCTCATCAAGGTAAAGCCACCTTAACCACACAAAACAAAACAAAGATAGTTTTTCATCTTATCCTTCTTCAAACATCTGTAGCTTACGACACAGGCACTTCCAATGACGTCACAGCGTCACACGCGGGCTCAAACTTACATGTAAAACTGACAGAAGAGTTACAAACAGTAGCAGTATATGAATGTATTATCCTACAACTTTGATCGTGATTTATCTATGAGCTCTCGCCTGAGAAGCTTTCCAGAAGCTGACTTCGGAATGCTACTTAAAAATGTAACCTTCCTCAACCTCTTGAAAGGGGCCACCTGCGAGAAAGAGAGATCCATGATTATTTCCAAATGGTTTGGAAGTCATCTCAAATTGGTTTCTAGAACATTTGAACTTGAGTTGTGTTAAGAGAGTGGGGTCCTGTACCTGATCTGAAACAAACTTGATCACATCTAACTCTTAGGTGATCGAACAGCATATGCAATCGGAACTTCACCAGCTTCATCATCAGGGAAACTGACAGTGGGGGGAACAAATGTAGACTGTCAGTTTTACTTAATAATGGGCAGAAAATATGTGGTCACAAGAACTTACGGAACTACAGCAGCGTCCAATATTTCAGGATGAGAGATTAAAACAGCTTCAAGTTCTGCTGGTGCTACCTGATACAAGCAAGAACCAAATAATGGTGTTTATCCGCAGGACTGTAGAAAATTAAGGTTAAGCAGAGGTTTCAACTTTCAAAGGCTCATTGGATTAAAGAGTCACTATAGTAACGTATTCATGCACAGCCGTGCTGCTTAACTGTCTTCTTTATCCGACTACATACTATGAAGGACTTTGCTATACAGTGTCTTTGTTTACTGAAACGACTAAACGTGACTACCTTTTCAGGCTCTATGCTTACTACAGTATGTTAGAGACCCAACTCCACGGAAGATGGAGATTTCAGTTCCATTCTGTCCGATGGTTAGGAATAGGATAGTGTTTGCTAGCAATACAGAGATCAAACTCCCCACTAAGCACAGCAGGCAATTTATGAGCAGACAGTAATCATATTCTGTCATTAACACAGCTAGGCTAGATCATTAAAACCAATTCTAAGAAGCTGCAGGCAAATTGTATAGAAAACTCTAAAGCTTGATGATCAGATGATCATGATGCATAAAAGTATAATCCTTACAAAAACGATGAGATCAACTCTCCATCAGTACTCATTGTGGATCTGTACAGGATAGAACATATATGAATCAAGTAGAGACGAACTGTGTACAAAACATTCTATAAAGGGCTAAAATTTATGCTGTAGAACCAATGCAATAGATCAATCGTATGCTTGTTTTCACATCGGACGCAGTGCAATCCACTATTAGTCGTTTAAATTAGGGTGGAAAAATATTAGACTAAAAAGATGTCATCTTTATTACCATCTGAGAGAGAAGATGAAGAGATACAGAATCAGTAGCGAGGAAGAAAGTAAAACAGATGTATTAACACATCAACAAAATCAAATACCATGCAACAGAACAACAAACGCATATGGCAATTCCTGTCACTTCTATTTTATTACCTGATAGCCCTTGTATTTGATAAGTTCTTTGAGTCTATCAACCACAAAGAGTTTCCCTTCCTCGTCAAAGTACCCAAGATCCCCTGTATGTAACCAGCCTTGACCATCAATAGTCGACTTCGTGGCTTCCTCATTATTGAAATAACCTGTCAATTGACCGTGTATAATCTTTAACTTAGCTGTCATTCCATACGAAATTTTAGACAAATTCACATTCAAACATCAAACTTCATAAAGATTCCGCTAGTGTGTTGTACAATGAAGGGTTGCCTATATGGAGATTGAAGAGAGGAAAAGAAACCAAAGGTGTTGTAATGTCTACAACCAAAGGTTCGAAAGTTGATAGTGCTACACATCTTGAACTTGTATTGATAGTGCTAAACAGCTTAAACAGCAATGTACCAGTTCAAGGACAACAGAGGTTCAGAATTGTTGCATTTGGAACTGAAGTTTTCCCGCACAAAACAATGCACAATTCTGATGTCGAAGTTCTAGCTGGTGTAAGATGATTGATGATAACATATAATGAGCAACATGGACATTGAACTGTACCTTTTTACATTTGAATATATTTCATTAAAAAAGTAAAGGGCATAACTTAAACTTCTCATATACCTTCCATAATATTAGGCCCGCGTACCCATATTTCACCCCGTTGCTTAGGAGGAAGTGGCCTCAGTCTATCTACACCAACTATCTGAGCTTCAACACCCGGGATCAATAACCCAGCTGAGCCAGAATTTCGAGCCCCAATCCTTTCGTGTTCCAAACAAATCACTCCAGTTGTTTCCGTCATACCATAACCCTGAGATAATAATGACAATACATATGACTCTTTACTGATCAGAGCTTAACACTCCAGCTCCAACATCACAAAGACATCAATTAAAACATTCTGAATTAAACTTCTACTGTGATCTTATATAGCAGACATGTAGCAAAAAGAAGAACTTGTTGATTGGATAATTTACCTGCATAATCAAAGCATGAGGCAACTTCTTAGTACACTCAGACATCATCTCCTTACCAAGAGGAGCAGCCCCACTACCAATTTGCTTCAGAGACGACAAATCGTACTTATCGACAGCACTATGCTTAACCAATGCAAGTACTATAGGAGGAACAATCCACATGTGTGTAACCCTATATCTCTCAATAGCTTTCAACATCATCTCAAAATCAAATTTCGCCATTGTAACAACTGCATTACCTTGCTGCAGCTGGGCGTACAGAATCACACAGAGTCCAAAAACATGAAACATAGGAATCACACACAGGAACACATAGTCCACTTCACCAAACGTTACTTGGTCACTCGTTATCATAAGTGACACAGCAATAAAATTCCCATGACTCAATACCACACCCTTACTAACACCAGTTGTACCAGATGAATACAACAGTGCAGCAGTATCACTTTGTCTAATCAAAACATTAGGCAAATCCACAGCAGACCTATTAACCAAATCACTGAAATAAACCAATTTCGTACTCGATACGACATCGTTAGCCTTACCCCCCTTGGACCCTAACATCAATACAGGCAACTCAAAACCCTTCACTTTGTCCAACAACTCTGGGACAGTTACAACCAACTTAGGGTTACAATCAGTAACTTGTTTCTTAAGCTCAGAGACAGTATAAACAGGATTAACTGTAGTTGCAATTGCACCAGCAGCAATAATACCCAGAAAAATGATAGGATATTGGATTGAATTAGGTGCAAAAATAAGAACAACATCCCCTTTTTTAATACCCATATCAATAAGTGAATGTGCTAGCTTAGCAACCATGGATTTCAACTGGATAAAATTAAAAATTTGGCCAGAATCAGAGTCAATTAAAGCAGGTTTATGAGGAAAAGATGAGATATTTCTGAAGAGAAATGAGACCATACTCAAGTTTTGTTCTTTGGGGAACTCCAATGGTGGCCTTAGTGATCTGTATATGCAATCTCTGCCATACCCAGAAAGCTCCATGCTTTAGTATCTTCCTTGTGAAGCTTTGATTTCTTGGTTTGGACAAATGGAGAAGGAAGAAAATGTTACTCGCTGTAATACTGAGAGAGAGAGAGAGAGAGAGAGAGGAGGGGGAGGGGGGGTGGGTTAGCGCGCCAGCTGCTGAGCGTGGACAAGAAAATGACGTGCGAACCTAAAAATGGATAGATTTTCAAACGTAATGGTAGTCTCGTGGAAAAATATGAGTCTCTTCTCGTGCGAAGAACTTGTGAATATTGACGAAAACGCAAATTACACGAAAGCGCAAAAAAATGTTACACGCGGATGTATCTTGTTAGGAAAGTCGATTTTATGTAAATATCGTAATATTTTTGGTTTTACTTATGTATTTAGGAGAGTCGTATGTCTTTCTTTCCAAGGTACTGTTTCTATTATATCTCATGTATTGAAATGTATTCCCCTGATGAGGGTCTTCTCATTAGACTATGTTTATTGGGGATGCCATGAGCTCTCATGGCACCCACTTCATTAGCTCATTCGTGTGAAATAGCAATAGAAAATCAATCCCCAAAGCAATTCTCATGGCACAAGGCCTTTGCGAGGCACCAATGCCACAAGTGGAAAAAATGAGCGGGAGGAGAACGGATGCTCAGGCTAGATCGGAAATGAGTGGTAAAAATGTCGAGGCAAGCCCTTAGTGAAAATGTCCAGCTCCACATGTTTTGTTCGCACATGCTAGGCGGCGTTACCCAGAGATAGACATCAGAAATATAGTTGGTCTGCCAATTATTTTGATAAATCACATGTCTGAAATATTTGGAATTCGATTAAAATCCTTATTTAAAATCTCACAATCTCCCAAACATTGTATTTATATTTGAATTCCACATTCTCTTCGTTTTTTGAGAATGTTGATGTTCGGTTTGAATTTCTGTCGCATATATAAACCAAATGGTAATACAAAAAGATGGGAGACGTATCTCTACAACTTCGGGAATTCACACTTGACAATTTCAACAAAACGTTCACACTTTCATATCAGCTCACAGAGCAGCTACAAAAGAAACAGTATGACCTTATAGCTTGGAGCGTGATTTCTCTACGAGCTCTCGCCTGAGAAGCTTTCCAGCAGCTGACTTTGGGATAGTGCTTAAGAATGTAACCCTCCTCAACCTCTTGAAAGGTGCGACCTACATACAAGTAAGAGAAACAACCATGTTTATTTCCAAAAATTGGTTTGGAACCAAGTCATTTAGACTTGACTGTGTAAAGAGAGTGGCATCCCCCTACCTGATTAGAAACAAACTTGATTACATCTTGCTCCTTCAGTGAACTTTTTGGTGATCGAACAACATATGCAATCGGTACTTCACCAGCTTCGTCATCAGGGAAACTGATAATGGGGACGAAAACAAGTAGACTCTCAATTTTAATTAAACAGGTATCTGTCTCTACAGGTGCCGGCCACTATAAGAAAGATGTGTACAGTTACAAGAACTTACGGAACTACAGCAGCGTCCAATATTTCAGGATGAGAAATCAGAATAGCTTCAAGTTCTGCTGGTGCAACCTGAGGAGTAAAAATGAGCATTGAATGGTGTTTATCAGTCGCGAGTCAGTAGAAAATTAAAAGAGATTTCTATCTTCACAGGATCGTTGAACTAAAGATTTACTAGAGAAATGCAAACACGTAGTGTTGGCAAACTATTCTACTTAATTGTCCGACTACAGTTAAGGTTTTTGCTGTCTCTTAGTCTACAGTCTGTCCCAAATTCTACTCAACTGATCTGCTAGATTTGTCCCAAATGTATTTGCATAGATAGACAAAGGAAAAAGAGAATGAAGAGGATGAAATACAGAATCAGCATTAAGAATGACAGAAAGATGTACCAACACATCAACACATGCATGCGAAAGTTTCTGTAACAGTGTGACTTAGAATGTATTACCTGATAGGCCTTGTATTTGATTAGCTCCTTAAGTCTGTCAACCACAAAGAGTTGCCCTTCCTTATCAAAGTACCCAAGATCCCCTGTATGCAACCAACCTTGACTATCAATAGTCGACTTCGTGGCTTCCTCATTGTTCAAATAACCTGTTAATTGACAGTGTATCAGTTTTTACTTAGCAGTAAACATTCTATACACAATATTTGACCAATCAGACATTCATTCAGCAAAGTGGCTGACTTTTTCATCTTTTCCATTTGAGCAAAAATCTCATTGAGCAGAGGGTAAAGCATGAACTTCACACATACCTTGCATAATATTAGGCCCGCGTACCCATATTTCACCCAGTTGATTAGGAGGAAGAGGCTTCAGTGTATCTATGGCAGCTATCTGAGCTTCCAGACCCGGGACCAATAACCCTGCTGAGCCTGAATTTCGAGCACAAAGCCGTGGGTGTTCCAGACAGACTATTCCTGTTGTTTCCGTCATGCCATAACCCTGAAATTGTTACGTACATATGCAGTGTTACTCTATTATTCAGAAAACAATGTAGCTTAATGAAGAATGTGAACATTAGGTAATTTACCTGCATAAACTTAACATGAGGCATTCTTCTCGTACACTCCGACATTATCTCCTTACCAAGAGGAGCAGCCCCACTAGCAATTTGCGTCAGAGATGACAAATCATACTTGTTGACAGCACTATGTTTGGCAAAGGCTAGTACAATGGGTGGAACAATCCATAACTGTGTCACCCTATATTTCTCAATAGCTTTCAACATCAGCTCGAAATCAAACTTCCCCATTGTAACAACTGCATTACCTTGCTGCAGCTGAGCATACAAAATCACAGACACTCCAAAAACATGAAACATGGGAAGCACACACAGGAACACATAGTCCACTTCACCCATCGAAATCTGATCACTTGTTATCATAAGTGCTGTACTAATAAAATTCCCATGACTTAATACCACACCCTTACTAAGACCAGTTGTACCAGATGAATACAACAGTGCTGCAGTGTCACTTTGTTTAACCAAAACCTTGGGCAAATCCACATCAGGCCTATTGACCAAATCACCAAAATAAACAAGTTTCGAGCTCGAAACAAGACTGTCATCCCCCTTGGACCCTAGCATTAATACAGGCAACTTAAAATCCTTCACTTTGTGCAACAACTCTGGCACTGTTACGACCAACTTAGGCTTACAGTCAGTAACTTGTTTCTTAAGCTCAGAGACAGTATAAACAGGATTAACTGTAGTTGCAATTGCACCAGCAGCAATAATACTCAGAAAAGTTACAGGATATAAGACTGAATTAGGAGCAAAAATGAGAACAACATCTCCTTTTTTAATACCCAAATCAATGAGTGAATGTGCTAGTTTAGCAACCATGGATTTAAACTGGGAAAAATTGAGTATTAGGCCAGAATCAGAATCAATTAAAGCTGGTTTGTGGGAAAAAGATGAGATATTTCTGAAAAGAAATGAGACCATACTCAAGTTTTCCTCTTTAGGAAACTCCAATGGTGGCCTAACTGATCTGTATATGCAATCTCTACCATACCCGGAAAGCTCCATGCTTTAGTATCTTGCTTATGAAGCTTAAGAAATGAGAAAATGGAGAAGGAAGAAAATTTTAGGAGAGTTCAAGTAGTAAAATGTTTGTAAGCAGCAGCTGCTGAAAGAATACAAGATATAATGACGTAAAAAATGCAGGATTGAATGCAGACAGAGTGACAGTGTACAGTGGAAAAGTAAGAATGGGTTGAAAGGAAGTCCGAGAAGTGTACAATTTATACTCATTTCTGCAACGAATTTTCAAACTTATGAGAAGGGAAACTTCAAATGTCAAAATTAGCCTACTAGGACAAGTAGCAAGGTAGCCACTCAAACAAGGTGTGCGTATGTAGAGCTCGTAATATTGTGACTCATTAGAGTAAAGATGCCGGTTATAAAACGCCACGGCAAAATGACGGTTTTGTCCAAATTTAATCGAAACTTTAAAAATGAATAGAGATAACATTTTAGTTGCTTTGGGTATGTAGTGTTGCACAAAAATGAATAGAACCATTACACGAAGTGGGGCAACTTTCTTTTTTTTTTTTTTTTTTTTGTTTGACAGGGCAACTTTTTTTATTTGTTCTTTATATAACACGAAATTCTTACAGCTCCTACATTAGATATGATTTGAAACATACACCCACTATTGTACCACGTCTTTAAGGGCGAGGGGCAATTATTTGCCTTACCTGTTAGCTTATGTCCCCCGATTCCCTTAGTAAAGAACTTTTCTTTTCTTTTTAAAGCATTTATACAAGAAAATAAAAGAAAACTCAATTATCTCGACATTTCAATTTCACGATGTGGGATATATCTCACCACTCATATGACTATCGTGCCACAAATGGTCCAACGCGAGTGGTTACCTCAAAACTCATGTGTAGACCACATAGTCAATCCCAACATTGAGGGGAGAAGTGGAGAACTCATGTATTTACCGAAAAGGTCTTCAGTCTTGACATATTTTCGATATGGGACAAAGTTACGTTCGTATTTCCGAAAGCAAAAACCTTTGCATTACTACTATTGGTCGTACCCTGTGTATCTTTGAGTCTTAACAGTGACCAACTCCAGTCAATTTCTGCGGTCAGCTTTGAACAATTCTTGCCTACTAGAATAACGAATATCTTTTCTCTTTCCACGCAAATTGTCGTTCAAACAATAAAAATGACCTGAAAACCCATGCCCCATGACGCATTTAAGCAGGAAGATACTCAGACAACCATTTATTATTACTCGAGCTAAGCTTAGTCATCACTCAAAACAATCATATTTAACAAAGAATTCCTCCGTTTCTTTACATTGTTAATGTTTGGTATAAACTTCTCTCGCATATTCAACCCAAATGTTAACAATACCAAAAAAAAAGGGGAGGCGTATCTCTGCACTTTTAAGCATTCTGCATTCACACTTCAAAATTTCAACAAAACTTCAAACTTACATTAAAGTTACAAAAGAACATGCAGTAGTATGACCTTGTAGCTTTGACCATGATTTCTCTATGAGCTCTCGCCTGAGAAGTTTTCCAGAAGCTGACCTTGGGATAGTTCCTAAAAGGCGCTACCTGCAAGAAAAGATACAGTTATTATTTCCAAATAGTTAGTAAGTCATTTGCAAGGTTGTTTCAATAAAATTCGGACTTGACTTGTGTAAAGAGAGTGGCATCCCGTATCTCATCTGAAACAAACTCGATCACATCTTGCTACTTCCGGGAACTTTTTGGTGATCGAACAACGCATGCAAACAGACATCACCTGCTTCATCATCCGGAAAAATGACAAAGGGGTGGGGGGAAGAAATAGACTGTCAAATTCACTTAAGAAAATTGTGTCGGGCACAAGAACTTACGGAACCAGTGAACCACAATAGTGTCCACTATTTCAGGATGAGATATTGATAAGTCCTTATTTTGCATAGTTATATAGGACTTTACGGTACTATATTTGCTAGATTTGCCCCCATTCATA
>JBBYHQ010000018.1:2462553-2482767 GCA_038382645.1 Spergularia azorica
AATATACAAATTTGAGGTATCAATCATTTTGGATGGGAATCACACATCTGAGTGAAAACAAATCATGGGTCATATATTGTACAGACAATGTTAGGTACCCATCTAAATCTAAATCTAATTGAACATGTACAAGACAAGATTATGGAGTAAACAAGATAAATCGAATTAAATCAAATCCCGACTACTAAGATCTCCAATTAAGACCATAAACTAATTAAATTAGCATATATAATTCATTCATATCTTCAAAATCGAAATCAAATCACTGAAAACGGATACTTACTTAGAGGAAAGAGAATACCTTGGTCAGTTGTGGCAATAATTAGATCCGCACTAATAGTCGCGATTCAATTGGCAGTGGCGTGATGCCGCAACATTGGTGCAACGATGATGAAAGTGACGACAGTGGTGGTGCTTAATCGTGAGAAAAAACTAGGGTGTCAGGGAGGCAGGGTAAGATGAGAAAGAGTAGGGGGAGATGAGAGAGAGAGAGGGAGAGAGCGTGTGGGAGTGGGGCGGCAGTTCTGAATTAGATAGGTGTGGTTTCTAAAATAAAGATAGTACGTTAGACATCATTTGCATTAGAATTGATGTTTAATGTAATTATTTTATACATCGTGTGTAGAAGACATGATGTTTAAAGTTGTCATTTTAAACATCATTTGAGAAGAATAGATGTTTAATGTTAGCATTAAACATCACTTGTACAACAAATGATGTGTAAAGTTAGTTTTATATATCAGTTCTATATAAACTGATGTCTAAAGTTAGTTTTAAACATCAGTTTCATAATAAACCGATGTATTTAAAAAGCATTTGTAATAAAAGTGATGCTTATAAGGGGATGTGTGAAGGTCTTTTTCCACTATATAATATAGTGTTATTTATAGTGTTACAATGGACATGTTTAGAACTATTGCTCTTACATGATTATCCTAGATTTTTCTAGACACTTATCTCTTCTAGTTTGTAGGAATTACTCTAGATTTTTCTAGGTTCCACTTAATCTTGATTATGTATCTTTTGACTAGAAATTTTCTAGTAGAAAAAACACATTAAACATCGGTTCTAAAACACTTCACACATCACTTGTAAGGCGACTCCACTAAGCGTGACACTTAAAGTCATATTCTTTAAACATCAGTTGTACGGTGATGTTTAAAGTCTATTTTAAACATCGGTTGTCCTAAGAAACGGTGTCTAAAGTCATATTTTAAACATCAGTTCTGAGAACAAATGATGTGTAATGTGATACTTCAAATGTCACTTCTTTATAAAACTGATGTCTAAAGTATATTCATATATGACGATTATTTATAAATTGTCGTCGTTTGAATAGCTTGTGTAGGATTTGAACCTACCTCCTTTGTGCATTTGCACAATGCTCTACCACCGAGCTAACAGGTTTTCGAAAAATAAGAGCACGTCTAGCAATATATAGCCCGAGTCTTTCACCTCTTAAACTTGATAAGCAAACAAAACCATTATTAAACATTACAAATAACAGATAACATAAGCTAGAATTGTTTTAATTTAAAGTATAAACAAGCAATCAAATGAGAAAAATATAAAGGTCAGACATTGTCAAAAACAAAATCAATGAGTCTATTAAGTTTGCTATTGTCAGTTTGTCACTAAGAGATTACAACCTAAAAACAACCTTTGAGACTTGTCCACACCACAAATCAAGACATATACATACCACATGGTGTCCTAATGAGAGCTACCTAGAGGATCCTCTAATGTCATATTGTTACCTGGATTACCTCATGAAACATATTTACATTCAGTCATGGAGCTCACATTACAAAACTCACTGACTTTACAACAAAACATCATGCATTCAAATTGCCTTCACTGAACATTTAGATTGCAAGATGTTCAAATTGCCTTCACTGATACTATAATATATTACCAAAAGCAAAGAGATAAAACTAGCAAATTAAAGAACCTATATTGTATAGTAACACAAAAACAAGGCGTAATTCAGTAAACCAATCTAAATAAGCAAGTGCTTAAAAGTCCTTTGAAACACAAACTGTTACATTCCTTAGCTAAAACGCAAATACCGACCACTCAAATCAACAACACAACAAAAGATAACAAGTAGCTCATTTTTTAACACCCAAACTTAAGATCACAAGCGTGTAATAACATTCACCATCTCTCAAACCTAAACAAATAAATTGACTATACCTCAAGAACTAAATAATCATTAATAAAATAATAATATGTCTATTTTCACTGCAAATTAAGGTCAAACAGTATGAAAATGTTAATTTAGGTACAAAAAATTAGGTCAAATTTCTATATTGAAGTCATCGCCTAAAGAATTTGGTCAAACATAACATATCTATTTTCCCACTACAAATTAAGGTCAAATTTCTATAAACAACGAATAAAAGAAATTAAATCAAAAGTCTAACAACACAAATTGGGAAAAAAAAATCGATGAACACACCTAATGGCCTCCTTGACTTTGGTTTGCATCTCACTGTAATTGGCTTTCTCCCGATCTCCATCTTCTTCATCTCATCCAACTCCTTAACGTCTAACAATCAAATTTGATGATTCAAAGTTAAATTGAAAAAAATCAAATTCAGTATACCCTAAGTATTTGGGTTCTAACATATGAGAACGATAGAACGAAGAAAATGTTCACCTAAACTTTAGATCTAAGGATAAGACCCAAAAGAACGATTTAGGATTTAGGTTAAGGTTAGAACATGATAGAGAGAGAGAAACATACAATGAAGGAGGAATGAGAGAGCAAAGGTGGTGGCCATGGCAATTGAGGAAGAGCGGCTCCGTGCGGTGGAAGGAGAGCAGCCCCGTGCAATAGAGACCAGAGATGCAGAGAGAGAGGGAGAGAGAGAGAGAGAGAGAGAGAGAGAGAGAGAGAGAGAGTATGAGTGAGTTTGTTTATGTGAGGCGTGGCTTTGGCGTGAGAAATAAAATGACCATTTTACACATCATGTGTAGAAGAAATGATGTTTAAAGTCATCACTTTAAACGTCATTTGTAGAACAATTGATATGTAAGTCAATATTAAACATCACTTGTAGAACAACCGATGTGTAAAGTTAGTATTATATATCAGTTGTACGACAACTGATGTCTAAAGTTAGCATTAAACATCAGTTTTTTGATAAACCGATGTATAAATTTCATATTAAACATCTTGTGGTAGAAGTGATGCTTGTAAGGTGATGTTTGAAGGTCTTTTTCCACTAGTGTATATATGATCAAGATTAGTTTTAACACTCCCCCTAATCTGAAAAATCTTGAACTCTGAGTTGCTGTCTGAATTGTATGAACTTCTTTGCCGGGATTGTCTTTGTGAATATATTTGCTAGTTGCTCCCCCGTCTTGCAAAATTGCAACTCGATCTCTTGTTTCTCCACGAGCTCTCGTATGAAGTGGTATCGTATCTCGATATGCTTCGTACGGCTGTGGAATACTGGATTCTTCGTCATTGCGATAGCTGACATGTTATCACAATATATGGTAGTTGGACCAGTAGAAGACTGATGTAGATCGCCTAGAATTCTTCTTAGCCATGTAGCTTCACATGCTGCACTTGTTGCTGCCACGTATTCAGCTTCAGCCGATGATAGTGCACCCGTTGCTTTCTGACGACCATAAGATTACTTTTGATCCCAACTTGAAAATGTATCCACTTGTACTCTTCCGGTCATCAACACTTCCAGCCCAATTGCTATATGTAAATCCTGGGAGGTTGTTGTCTTCTTCAGTCTCGTACATAATACCATAATTCTTTGTTCCTTTGATATATCTGAGAATTCTCTTTGCTGCTGAAAAATGTGCCTTACTAGGTTCGCTCATGAACCTAGATACAATGTTGACTGCATTGATAATGTCTGGCCTCGTGTTGGTGAGATATATCAAAGACCCAACCAGACTTCGGTATACTGACTCATCAGCTTTCTCTTAACCATCGTTTTTGGATAATTTCTCACTCGTGGTCCTAGGTGTTGTCACCGGCTTGCAATCGATCATGTTAAATTTCTTCAATAGATCTTCTGCATATTTCTCTTGTGATAGAAATATATGACCCGGACTTTGCTTTACTTGCATGCGAATATTTAATTGGTCCAAGGTCGGTCATCTCGAACTTTGACATCATCGTCTTCTTGAAATCTTCGACCATCCTTGGATTAGTGCTTGTGTAAATGAGATCATCTACGTACAAGCATAATATGAGAAAATCATGTTGGCCGTGAGTCTTAACGTATAGTGATGGCTCACTTGGGCTTTTTATGAACCCATTTTGTAAGAGATAACCATCAATTTTGCTGTTCCAGGCTCGTGGGGCTTGTTTTAGCCCATATAATGCTTTTTTCAGGCGATAAACCTTATTTTCTTCGCCTTCAACTATGAAGCCTTGTGGTTGCTCCACATAGACTTCTTCCTCTAGCTCGCCGTTTAAGAATGCAGATTTCACATCTAATTGAAATATCGGTAATTTAAATTGAGCAGCAAGAGCTAGAACTAACCTGATTGTCTCCATGCGGACAACAGGAGCGAATGTCTCATTGAAATCGAAGCCTCATTGTTGTGAGTATCCCTTGGCAACTAGACTTGCCGTGTATTTTTGGATAGAGCCATCTACGTTGTATTTGATCTTGTAGACCCACTATAGGCCAATGATTTCTTTGTCTTTTGGGTTATCCACAAGCTCCCATGTCTCATTTTTCTCGGTCATTCCAATCTTATTAGACATAGCCTCAATCCATTTTTTTCTTTTGCCGCATCCTAAAAGTTTTGTGGTTCACTGGCTATAAGTGCCATGATCGCTTGGCCACAGTGATAGTCTTTTGTCTAAATTGGAGGTCGTCGTTCTCGAACTGATTGTCGACTTGGCTGAGGTGTATCTGGGCTTGGTGATCTTGTTTGGCATATAGGAGAAGAGTTTCTTAATCTTTGTGAGTTTGGAGTTTGTGGAGTTCTAGGAGTAGTTGGAGGTGTACAATCTTGCGTTTCTGGCCGAGTGTTTTGCACTGTTTCAGAATGGGTTAAGGGAAGGTAATCTGGTTCCCGTGAGTGTTGTTGCTTATCTTCTTAACACCTCCATTTTGCAGTTTCATCGAAAATTACATCTCTTGATGTAACACGTTTTTGGATACCAGATTACATAGACGATAACCATTTGATTCATCACTATATCCGATGAAGATGCATTTTTCTTCTTTTTCATCTAATTTTTCCCGATTTTCTTTCGGGATGTGGGCATATGCAATGCACCCGAAAATTTTAAGGTGCTCGACATTTGCCTTTCTTTTGTGCCACATTTTGTATGGAGTAGAACCCCATACAATTTTCGTGGGAGATCTGTTTTGGAGATAAACAGTTGTGTGCATAGCTTCTGCCCAAAAATATTTAGGCAGGTTTTTGCCTTTCATCATACCACGGGTCATCTCCGCGATTGTTTAGTTTTTCCTTTCGTAAACACCATTTTGTTGAGGAGTGCGGCGTACTGTCAATTCTCTTTTGATTCCATGCCTTTTGCAATAAGCATTGAATTCATTGCTTCTGAATTCTCCCCCACGATCTGTTCTTAAAACTTTTATAAAATGCCCACTTTGTTTTTCTGTGAGTGTTTTGAATTGTTGAAAATGATAAAATACTTCTGATTTTTGTCTCAGGAAACACACCCACATCATGCGGGAGTAATTATCAACAAATAACAGAAAGTATCGTTTACCACCAAATGATGGTTTTTTCGTTGGTCCCAAACATCTGCGTGAACCAACTCCAATGGAGCATTTCGTTGGTCCCCAAACAGAAAGTATCATTTTTAATGGGAAGATTTTATTTTGGGCCATTTGTACCGAGGCGATCAATTGACCGTTTTTCTTGTCATAGATGAGACATTTATTATTATCAAATTTCACCAAAATATCCTTTTTGGATTAATTGCCCAACATCTTAGTAGATTTTGTGCTAGGCCGGGGACATAGAGAACAAATCTTTTTTGCTAGTCATATGGTTTGAACGTGTTTGGATCCCATGGAGTTGAAATTTGGTGGAGTTGGTAGAGTTTGCTATAAATAGTAATAAAGCAAATTAAAGAAAAGTTTTAAATGCACAAATAAAATGTCACTTGTCTTTTTCTTACTTCATTAGGCAAACTTCACATGGTGGAGTTTATTCTCAACTCCATGGGATCCAAAAACGATTTGAACATCCACTATCCAGATACCAAATTTCAGTGGACTTGTGTTGGGTGTTTAGACAAGAATAAAATAATCATCCCTCAGGTTCTTGTTTTTCAGTGAAATTTGCCTCAACTTTTTGTCGGAACCAACAATCTTTCTCAAAATGTTTATGCTTTTACACCTTTTGCATTTAAACCGACAATTATTAGTATCATTACCACCTTTTTTGCACAAGTTACAATATGGCCCTGTTTGGGATTATTAACTCGGCTCCCATTGTTATTGTAAGATTCTCTCCCCCTACCACGGTTACTCGAATTGCCTTTATTTTGTTGAAAATTTTTACCTTGTTAATTTGAATTTTTACTGTTAAATTTTAATTTAGCCTGGAAAGCTTGTTCTAGTGGAAGCTCTTCAAATCTTTTCATCCTCTCTTCATGTGCTTGGAGAGAACTCATTAGATCAACTGTAGTCAATTCTTTTTTTTTTTTTTATTCTTCTATAGCAGCCACCACATGATCAAATTTTCTCGGAAGACTTTTCAGTATTTTTGGTGAAATTTTTGTATCTTCAATTGTATCACCATATGATCGAATTTGGTTAATTATATTTGTGATACGGTTAGAGAATGCTTCAATTATTTTGTCTTCCGACATTGAGATGTTTTCAAATTATTTCCAAAGAGTTTGGTGTTTAACGGTAATTACCTTTCCAGAGCCCTTGTAAGAATTTTGCAGGATCTTCCAAGCCTCCGTAGCCGTCGTAGCGGACGTTACACGTAGTTGTACTGTCTCGTCCAAGGCTCGATAAATCAAAGATAGGGCATATTGATCCTTTCTTTGATTTTCGGCATATAGGGTCTTCTTTGCATCACTCCATGACTCCTGTTCGACAACATCATTGGGCATATCATACCCATTTTGTACTAAATCCCAAAGGCCTTGTGAAACGATCGAATATTGATTTCATTTGAACACTCCAAAGGTCATATCTTTCGCCTTTGACTGTTGGTATCGAATTAACTTGAGGATAATTGAGTGTTGTCATTTTGTGTGAGATTTATTTGGGATTTGGAATGATTATTGGGAGCGTTTGATTTTCAGTTAGAGGTCTTGGCTAACACTGACTCTGATACCACTGTCACTAATTTGGTTGATATATTGTTGAGAGGAGAGTGAGAAATGAAGTTGATGTTATTGATATTTTTTTATTTTTTTTTGAGAAAGAAAGAGAGTAACTAGGGAGGTTCTCGTTGGAAACGAGAACTCCACCCTAGATTGTCCTTACGAAGAAGGACAAGAAAAACATGATGGGGAAAACCATCAGCAGAAGGGGTATACACAGATTGACGGTAACCTAAGAAAGCCAAGTAATCTGCAACTCCATTGAGAACGCGAGAACAATGAGCAAAAATGACCCTATCACAGTCAATCAAATCGCGTTTGGAATCTGCTCAAATCATTTCAATTTGCCAAGGAATGAAATTTGGATCTTTCAATGCATTTATAACCGTTAAATTGTCACCTTCCACATGATATTATTGATATTTGATTGTTGTTGATGTTAGTTACAAAGGACAAAAGTGATATTTATAGTGCTACAATAGACATGTCTAGAACTATTGCTCCTACATGATTATCCTAGATTTTTCTAGACACTTATCTCTTCTAGTTTGTAGGAATTACTCTAGATTTTTCTAAGTTCCACTTAATCTTGATTACGTATCTTTTGACTAGATTTTTCTAGATTAGTTTTAACACTTAGGGGTCGTTTGGATTGAGGGAATAAGAGGTGGGATGGGATTACTAATCACACTTTCAATTTTTTCTCATGTTTGGTGTGTGGGAATTGTGCTTGGGAATAAGATGAGATTTGAGATTTGAGAATTCTATTCCCACATTTCTATTACCTAGTGGGGGATGGTATTAGGATTAGGGAATAGAATTGAGTAAAATGACATGATTGCCATTACTAAAATGAGAGATAGAGGGTAATTTATTAGAGGGTACAATTGTCAAATAAATAATTCTCACATTAATTCCCACCATCTATTCCCACATTCACCCAAACAAGGGAGTGGATTTATTTTATCAATTCCCACCTCCTTATCCCTCCCCAATTCCCACCTCTTATCCCCCCTAATTCCCATCCCTCAATCCAAACGAGCTTCTGTTCCACAGAACTTGGAAAACCTCGGGTCTGGTCTGTCCCATAAAGAGAATAGTGCTTGCTATACAGAATTACAGACGTCAGGGGAACCTGGTTAGCAGCCACTTAGCGTATCATTGACTCTTATCGAGAAGTTTATAAAAGCACTAGGATATGGTATGGGTTAGTGTCTGAGAACACTGCGTTTCCTGTTAAAATATAAAGTCATTGTTTGGGCCCTAACTATTAGTCTAGACTTTTGGTTCAGTTGGTTTCTAACATTTCCTGTTATATGGCAATCCGATGATCTCTTCTTTTTCTTATGACTTAACTGATCTGCAGGATGATAAATCATACTTGTTGAGAGCACTATGCTTCACCAATGCTACGATCCATAAGTGTGTAATCTTATATCTCTCCCAAAATCAACTCAAAATCAAATTTCACCATTGCTATAACTTATAACTGCATTACCTTGCTGCAGCTGGGCATACAAAATCGTAGACAGTCCAAAAACATGAAACATGGGAACCGCACACAGAAACACATAGTCCACTTCACCAAGCGTTACTTGCTCACTCGTTATCATAAGTTGTGCCAGATGAATACAACAATGCAGCAGTGTCACTTTGTTTGATTGTAATATTAGGCAAATCAATCTACAGGAGACCTATTAACCTCACTGAAATAAACCAATTTCGAACTAGAAACGAGATTCCTACCCCCCTTGGACCCTATGATCATAGCACGTAAGTTAAGATCTTTCACTTTATCCCATAATTCTGGGACAGTTACAACCAACTTAGAGTTACAATCAATAACTTGTTTCTTAAGCTCAGAGGCAGTATAAACAGGGATTAACAGTAGTAGGATATTGGATTGAATTAGGTGCAAAATTTAGGGTCATTGTCCTCTGTGGTTACTTGGCTTAATTATACATAAAGCTTGTCCTCCTAATATCAAAGGAGTAACCCTATGGAGTGAATTTAGTATGGGGCAACCCGTGCCAGGCACCTTCACTTGCCCGCTCATGGCTCAACGTATGGTGTGTACCTTTTTAGCGCCCGGTCTAATTTATATCGATTTTATGAGACTTGATTCTCTCTGACCATAACAGCTATATAGGACTGGACTTCAAAAACCATTTTGAATAATACAAAGAATCATCGTCTCTCTTCTTAATCTTTTCTGATCTGAGGTACATTTTGTGGTGGCAATGGTCCCAAAAATTGACAATCTGCTACGAACAACTCGAAGTGGATTATGTTCCTAGAATTCCTCAACAACTACTTCCTTGACAAAATAGTCAATTATGAAAAACATAACAAGATGATTCGTGGGCAGCTATATGTCGAATACCATTTTCGAGCTCTTTATATCTAACATAATCTGCCAAATATTGAGAAAAATTCTGGAGAAGAAATATATATATATATTTTTTTTTTTTTCTCGAAAGGAGCAAAAACTCATTTCATATAACATCTTCAACAACAACATCACCCATGTACCTCAATGGCTCCTGCCTATGACGAGGTAAACGTGGAAGCTAGGGGGGTGGTCGGATGTGTACATGCTTTACCCTTATGATAAAAACATAAGAGGGCCATAGTCAAAAGGGTCGGTCCAAATACAACAAATAAATGTATATTTCAAAAGATTGCGTTGAGAATTGCACCGACCGCCTGCTACTTCACAATAAAAGAAGCTCAGACAGTTTTGTGAGCCATATTTCTTTATTCCATAATATTCCAAAACCAAAGAATAGCGAGTCCTTGGCTCCATTGGAAATGGAAATATCATATAACATCTATAAAGGAAATATAATTTATCGAAATACAACATAACATAATCCAACAAATACACTTAGCTATTACACTCTGTTCCATTAGATTGTTAACATATGGTTTGAATCTATCTCGCATATTCAAACCAGATGTTAACAATACAAAAGAAAGGATGGAGTATCTCTGCAACTCTGGGCTCAACAATTGCAACACACAATTCACACTTACATATCAGTTGACAGAAAGAGCAACAAAGAACAGTATGACCTTATAGCTTGGACCGTGATTTCTCTTTGAGCTCTCGCCTGAGAAGCTTTCCAGCAGCTGTCTTTGGGATAGCATCTATGAATGTAACCTTCTTCAACCTCTTGTAAGGCGCCACCTGCAAAAAAAAGAAAGAGATCCATAATTCTTTCCAAATGGTTTGGACTCGTTCCAAAGTTGCTTCTAGAAATCTGCAAGTTGATTTGTGTAAAGAGAGTTGAGTCCCGTACCTGAGCTGAAACAAACTTGATCACATCTTCTTCCTTCAGGACATTTTTAGGTGATCGAACAACATATGCAATCGGAACTTCACCTGCTTCATCATCAGGGAGACTGACGATGAGGGAAAAGAAAAAATTGTCAGTTTAGTTAAACATGTGTCTGCCCATAGACGCGACACTGTAAGTGGTGTTTGGTTGCAAGAACTTACGGTACTACAGCAGCGTCCAATATTTCAGGATGAGATATCAGAACGGCTTCAAGCTCTGCTGGTGCAACCTGATCAAAATCATCAAAATGAAAGAATGATCTTTATCACCCCTGAGTAGGAATTTATTCAAAGTTTCTAATGCATACAGAAAAAATTAAGGTTAAAACCCTTTCACAGTCAAACATTTACTAGAGTCGCATATCCATATACATGAAAGACTTCAATGTCTCTTTAGTCTACAGCCTGCCAAACAAAATCCGAGTTACTACATTTTCAGGTTCCGTGCTTACTATGTGAAATCCCAACCTAATTCTACAAGCATTGAGAGATGGTGTTTGCAATGCAAAGTAAATGTTGTGGAAGAGCCTGGTTCGCAAGCGAACAACCACTCCAAGGAGGGTTCTCTGGTTGGCTCACTAGCAAGGAGTTCATACATTTGATAGGATGTTGTACAGGACACTGTCTGTGAAATTCACTCTGTCTAGTGTTATATGAGCTTTGAAAGCCATGATGCATTGATGCCCTCTTCTTATGCCGTAACGATCTGCTAGATATTGATCACTATATTGTTACTAGTAACTCCTAGATTCTGAAAGAACTACGAAAGGCTAAGAGTATAGTAGTATACTATCTTCTGTTCACAAAAGCTGTGTATTAGATCTAGCAGGAAAGAAATGCCTTAAGGCTTTAGCAGATAGTTCTTAGTCCTGAACAGTTGTAAGTATGAGATCGAATTTGCAAGACGGAAATGAATCAGTAGCAGAGATTATTCAGCTTCAACTGCACGCGAACTCTGAAGAACTTGTAAGGGGAATGTCCCAAGTACAGAAGTGAATCAAGGGAACAATAAAGAAATCCAATTTCAAAATAGTGTTGGCATTTGCAAAAAGTTTGGATGGTTTTCTTAATTAGCTGACACAGATCAAATTATGACACTAAACAGTGTGGCTAGATTAATTACAATCCCAGACCCTAAGAAGATGCGAGCTAGATGTTTAGAAGACTCTTAAGGCTGTTGATTAGATGATCATGCTGCATGGTTGTATTTTGCTTAGTGTTTCAGATATGGTAAAGTACTCACTGAGAATGTTTACAGGACACAACTTTATATGAAATAAGCGGAAACAAACTGCAAGCAGGACTGCAAAGCGAATATTCTACAATAGCTTAAACTTATCCTACTGAATTAGAGCAATCGACTCAGCAGTATGATTGCTTAGAATGAAACAAATGTTTACTGTGTACTGTGTAGTAGTTCTTCAGGTATAATTTGACTACACAGTTATTCAGATCTGCAGCACTAAAATTGACTGTATGGTTTATACCCTAATAGACACCCCTATAAGATCACGAACACTGTGATTCCCATGATAAGGAACGTGAGTGATGGGTGCCTTCACATTAGTCTGACAGAAATACAGAATCAGCATAAAGCTGCTTCAATTTCTTAGGAATCAAATCCTTGACCTACTATTAAAGAACTTGATGATAGTTCGGATTCATACAGCTCAAACAAGGGAACCAACCAAATAAATGTATCAATATAGCAACAAAATCCAATAGCATGAAACAGAGCAACGAAAGATGAATCGATGACTTCAATTCTAATTACCTGAAAGCCTTTGTATTTGATAAGTTCTTTAAGTCTGTCAACCACAAAGAGCTGCCCTTCCTCATCAAAGTACCCAAGATCTCCTGTGTGCAACCAGCCTTGAGCATCAATAGTCGACTTTGTGGCTTGATCATTGTTGAAGTAACCTGTTAATCAGCAATGTATCGAAAATTTATTTGGATGTAAACATTCTATACGAAATGTCAGAACAGTTACACAGTTCTTAGTCAAATGTTGGTGTAAGAGATTAAGAAAGAATCCCCTGGTGAGTTTATGATATCAAAGAGGGGGAAAAATGCAAAGGTGTTATGATGTGCTTAACCGTAGCTGTAATGAATGTTTAAAAAGAATTGAATCTCATTCTGTTATATTAGAATTCCTGTTGAAAATTATAGATTACATTTTTGGTAATATTTGATTTGTTAATTTTGTTTTATTAATTCTTGAAATTGTTGTGTACATTGTGATAGCACCTTTGTGCTATTTATAACATGCTATGTCGGCTAACATTAGTTTAACCGACATTTCCTCACATTCTTGAAACTTCTAGCTTAATCTTCCTTCTTTCTAATTGTTACACAATTCTAGAACATTTCCTAACTTTTACATTAATCTAGATTTTTCTAGATTATTTCTAACACTCCCCCTAATCTGAAAAATCTTGAACTTCCTTTGTCTTCGAATTTGCTGGTGCCCGTGTCACCGAACATTTCTTACCTCAAATTTCTTCGTTTTCATTTGGTGCCCTTGTCACGTCTTTTCTTTTCTTCAATTCGTTTGTAGGTGATGCCCTTGTCATCCCTTACTTCTTCTGGTATTGGTGCCCTTGTCACCGATCGCTTCTCTTCAATTCTTTTTTACGTGATGCCCTTGCCATCACTTTGTTCTACTTGCTTGTACTGGTGCCCTTGTCACCGATCTTCTTCTTATTCTTTTGTATAGGTGCCCTTTGTCACCATTTCCTTGTAGAGGTGCTCCTTGTCACCGATCTTCCTCTTTCGATGTAGGTGCCCTTTGTCACCGATTTCCTTCATCTGCTTTAGGTGCCCTTTGTCACCATTTCTTTATTCTTCGTCTTTAAATCTAGGTGCCCTTTGTCACCTTCTTTCTTCTTTGATTACAGGTGCCCTTGTCACCCACTATAGCTTTTCTTTTTGCTATCGTTGATGCCCGTGTCATCAACTATCTTCTTTGTACGAGTGCTCTTTGTCACTCACGTAACTTTTCTTTTTACAATTTTGTATAATTTTGAGTCACCGGCCGAATAGATCGACCCGGCGCTCTGATACCATGTTGAAAATTTATAGAATACATTTTTGGTAATATTTGATTTGTTAATTTTGTTTTATTAATTCTTGAAATTGTTGTGTACATTGTGATAGCACCTTTGTGCTATTTATAACATGCTATGTCGGCAAACATTAGCTTAACCGACATTTCCTCACATTCTTGAAGCTTCTAGCTTAATCTTCCTTCTTTCTAATTGTTACACAATTCTAGAACATTTCCTAACTTTTACATTAATCTAGATTTTTCTAGATTATTTCTAACAATTCCCCCATTACCTTTCAACATTACATGTGAAAGTTGCTAAACATATTAGACCTTTGCTCTTACGCTCTTATGCTTAAACAACACATGTACTAGTTCCAGGACTACACAGGTTCAGGAATGTTGCATTTGGCTGGAACCAAAGATTTCAGGCACAAAACAATGCATAATTCTATTGTCGAAGTTCCAGCTCGTACTACATGATTATGTACCATGTATTATGAATGTGGAAATGCATCTTTCAGTTCTATAGCAAGCAATATGATGAGCAAAATAGTCATTGACATTTGGCCTGCATACCCATATTGAGCATGAACTTACACATACCTTGCATAATGTTAGGGCCGCGTACCCATATCTCACCCAATTGCTTAGGAGGAAGAGGCTTCAATGTATCTACATCAACTAGCTTAGCTTCAAGACATGAGACCAACAACCCAGCTGAGCCAGAGTTTCGAGCACCAATCCTTGGGTGTTCCAAACAGATAATTCCAGTTGTTTCCGTCATAGCATAACCCTGAAATTATTACAAACAAATGAATTCCTACTCCATTTTTATGGAAACCAATTGAAATCAGGAATCTATAAGATCCAGCTCAAGTATACTTCCAAATGATTAAAGAACCAGCAATGACTCATCGACATTCCAACATCACAGTGACATTAAGTAAAACCTTTTGATTAAAATTCCTAGCAAGATCTAATATATTGGGATCTTCCTATTAAAAAGCTCTTATACAGTTTCATTACACAATATCACATATTCGCTTTTCCCATACCATTAACATCTTTCTTTGCTCAGTTCAAAAACCTGAGAAATCATGTGAATAGCAAACAAGTAACTAAATCAACTGTATACCTGAATAACCGAAACATGAGGCAATTTCTTAGAACACTCAGACATCACTTCCTTTCCAAGAGGAGCAGCCCCACTAGCAATTTGCTTAACAGATGACAAATCATACTTGTTTAGACCACCATACTTAACCAATGCTAGTACAATAGGAGGGACAATCCACAAGTGTGTAACCCTATATTTCTCAACAGCTTTCAACATCATCTCGAACTCAAATTTCGCCATTGTAACAACTGCATTACCTTGTTGCAGCTGAGCGTACAAAATCGTAGACAATCCAAAAACATGAAACATCGGAATCGCACACAGAAACACATAGTCCACTTCACCAAGAAAAACTTGGTCACTATTTATCATAAGTGATACACTAATAAAATTCCCATGACTCAATACCACACCCTTACTAAGACCAGTTGTGCCAGATGAATACAACAGTGCCGCAGTATCACTTTGTTTGATCGAAACATTAGGCAAATCCACAGCAGACCTATTAACCAAATCACTGAAATAAACCAATTTCGAACTCGAAACGAGATTGTTAACCCCCTTGTCCCCTATGATCATAACAGGTAAGTTAAGATCTTTCACTTTGTCCAACTCTGGGACAGTAACAACCAACTTAGGGTTACAATCAGTAACTTGTTTCTTAAGCTCAGAAACAGTATAAACAGGATTAACTGTAGTTGCAATTGCACCAGCAGCAATAATACCCAGAAAAATTATAGGATATTGAATTGAATTAGGTGCAAAAATAAGAACAACATCTCCTTTTTTAATACCCAATTCAATGAGTGAATGAGCTAGATTAGCAACCATGGATTTCAACTGGGTAAAATTACAAATTTGCCCTGAAGCAGCATCAATTAAAGCAGGTTTGTGGGAAAAAGAAGAGATATTTCTGAAGAGAAATGAGACCATACTCAAGTTTTCTTCTTTGGGAAACTCCAATGGTGGCCTCAGTGATCTGTATATGCAATCTTTGCCATACCCAGAAAGCTCCATGGCTTGGATTTCTTGGCAAAACTCTCAAGAAGGTGGAATTGAGAAAATGGAGAAAGAAGAAAAAAGGGTGGAGTAAAAATGAAGGAGAATGATTGTATGAGTGTGAATATGAATGTAGGATCAATAGGGAGTTAAAAATGAGATGGCGGGCATGGTTGTTACTTGTTACCTACTTTAAATTCTAATTTATATAGGTTGGGTGGGTGCATACGGAGCGGAGTATAACACAAAATTATAGAGGATTAAGATTGACTCAACGGTTAGGAAATCAATACGTTTAGAAATTGTTCCGATTCGAATCTCATGTCACCCACCCTCACGGCATTACTACGAATAAGTATTTGGGATAATTCACGTAGTATCATTGAGATTTACCACTATGCACATGGTACCCCTAGAAAAACCAAATTCGAGTTTGTTTAACCTCGGGTGGGATTCGGTTGGTTCCTATTAGGTTTTCCCACCAATGGTTATTAAAGAGTATAGACATAGTTGGCTTACTCGGGTCAAATTGAATTCTGGTTGGGTCACATTTGGTTTGGGTAGCTATCGCGTCTTAGCTTGCCAATGACCTTCGAGTTTATTGAGTGATCAAGTCGGCCATTACTCGAGTGGAATAGAGACACTTTAGGTTGAGTTCAGGTTAAGTTTGAGTCAAGATCAAATCGATTTCGAGTTGATGTTGACTCATTAGGTCTCGTCCATTTATGAGTTGTATGGGGTTGGGGTCTAGTTGCTTATGGCGTTTTGCATGTTTAACTTTATAATCGGGTTAAGATGACAATAAACAATGAATGAGTCATGACAACTTGGTGCCACTTGAATGAAGATAGACATATGTTTCAATGTTTGGTAAAACTAGTAGCCGAAAACTTATATAGTAGCTGAATGTTGAAATGATAACCGAAAGCTTAAATAGCAGCGATAGAGATCATAGCCGTCGAAAAATAGTCTACTACATTTAATTAGTAAACTGCTTGGCACTATTAAATCATAATTCCAAGTAAATCGATTGTCTTTCTTTATTGAAGTCATCGTTATTATAACGTTATAAGCTAGATAAACTCGCATTATTATAACGTTATAAGGTAGGGAAGACTTTCATGGAGTAAGATTTAAACAAATGATGCTTTAATTTGATTTGCTGATTGTTTGTGAGATATAGAACCCTGTAATTTGGACAATCTGATCTGTATTATGTGTACTAACTTATAAAATAGTTTTTGAGAAACTTGCAAATCTCTGGTGTTCCCTCGGCTTTAACCACCCAAGCCTTGCCTCACTATCTGCTAGCCTCTCTTCGGACTCTATTCAAAGTTTTTAATGATGACTCCAAATATAAGAGTCTCAACTATACTCCGTATATCATAAGATCTAGTTGAAGCCTTCGTCACCTTAAGCTCCACCCGACCACCCGTGGAGGAGTATTACCGAATATCAGGGCCGTCTATTAGCCCGTGCAGGCTGTGCGGGTGCACTGGGCCCCTCAGTCCCTAGGGCCCATTAAATATATTTCTTGTTACTAAATTGCATGATAAAGTGGGTAGCCCACTGGTATGTTGTAGATGTTGTTGTCAGCTTGTATGCATCGCGAGTTCGATCCACAGCTGTGACATTTTGTTTCTTTTTCTTTGTAAACAATATGTGGGCCCATATGAACTTTAGCTTACGTAGTTTTTTAATCTAATCTCCTTCCTTTCATTTTTTTTCCCCTCTTCTTTCTCTTATTTCTTTTTTTGGGCCTATTTTCATTATTTTTCTTTCATTGTGGTGTTTACGAAGTCGGAGTATACCTTAAGATCCAAATTTGGACAACGAGTATTTTGTAAGACGAATATAATTTTATCATAAAAGGTTGTTTGTTACAATAAGTTTATCATTAACAATTGTTACAATTTTGACTCCGTACTAATACAATTCTATATTAAAAAAATTATAACAAGGGACCTCAATTTTCATTTCGCACAGGGCCCCCGAAATCTGTGAGACGGCCCTGCCGAATATTAATATCCTTATAATATGTTATAATCATATACTAACATACGGAGGTAACCGAGCAATAATTATTTCAAATTTTCAATGAGTGGGAATTTCATATACTTGCAAATTACAATTCTTTAAATGGGGCACTAAAAATTGTTAAAACTTAATCAGAACAATTAGCGATTTCTTTGATGATAAAGCTATCAATTAACCAATTATATCTTACGTAGTATCATTCCTCACATCGATCTCAATCATTTCTCTTAGTTTATTAAACTTGATAACATAATAAGTCAACTAGTATGAATTTATGATGCCACTATGCAAGTGATACATGTGCATCAAGAATTAAAATTTCATAGCGGATTGCTTGTAAGTTGTAGTAACTCCATAAGAGTTGTTCGGACCCCGGCCTCGAGGTGGCGGCCTAGATCGATCCAGAGTTACTATTTAAAACCAGGATTGCAAAGTACCGTAGATCAATGTTTACCCGATTATTCAACAAATTTGTTTTGGGTAACTTCGGATTGGACAAATTAAAATTCAAGCTAATAAGGCAGAAATAGAGGACGTGATATATCTAGATTGCAGGTGATAAATACGACAAAGTTAGCCTTTTCACATATAATGGATGAGACAAAGGCCAGGGTAAGACACATAGAACGGTCACATTAGCAATGTCAAACCATGCATTACTCAAGTTGGAGAAATTTTGCCTTTGATTAAAAAGTGGCTAGAAATTTTGACTTTATTGTGTTATGACTTGAGCTTTTCTTGAGGGATTAAACCAATTATTTCTCATAATCTTTTCGACTTAACTATTATTGTTGCTATTTTATCCTTACAAAGTCTCATAAGAGACGGTCTCTCAATAAAATTATTGTAAAACCATTTTACCAGGTTACAAAGTGATCCTTTATATATCGTTTGTAAACATTTTTTTTTTTTAAAGGGTAAGAGTGGTACAAGGACAAGAGACTAGGTAACCCTTCTTGCCAGGGTATCACCTAATATAGTTTGTCCGAGGTAATGATATCATGAAACTCTACAGAACATAACAAAGTGGTAGGGTACTCATCCTGAGAATTAAGGATTGAGTGCCCCTTCGCCGCTAACCAATCTGCTACTCGATTTGCTTCCCGAAAGATATGCTTGATACTCCATGTCCGAAACAAGCTGAGGAGGTGTTTGATCTCACGAATGATGAAGTCGATCCGCCAAGGAACATTGAAATTTCCACACACTGCTTGAATCACGGTTAAGTTGTCACCTTCAATAAATATGTCGTCAATGCCTTTGCTTCGAGCCATAAGCAACCCATCTTTGAGTGCATGAGCTTCTGCCAAGAGAACAGAACAGTCGCCCAATCGGATTGCACATCCATCAATAACATTACTAGCGGAATCCCGAATGACACAACCTGCTGCCGCCTGATGGTGAATGACCGATCCATCGAAGTTGAGCTTGAAAACGCCGTGAGGGGGAGGGGACCAGCCAACTTCGATGAAAGATGGTGGGGCCGACGAACCAATGAGACTGGAAGGGGGGAGAAGAGAAAAGATCAAGCTCTGCCCGAACCTCCCACTCTTGGAAAGACCGGAAGGCGCTGGTGAAACTCGTGATTGGGTCATCCACAGTATGCTGGAAAATGTAAAAATTACGCGTTTTCCAGATATTCCAAAGAAGGAAAATTATCTAACAAAGACAAGTCTTATTTCGAATATCGTTTGTAAACATGTTTAAAATTTTAGTGATGGTTTCAATTTACTAATGTATCACATTATTTATAATTTTAAAGGATCAAATAATATAAAGTTAGCTGTAATTGATTGAGTAACCCGTTTATCCTAAACTAGTTTTTTGACCCGTGCAATGCACGGGAATTCAAAATGCTTATTTAAGATAGGACTTTAGAATATTACTTTAAAAATATTATAAAATTCAACCTTTAGAAATTAAAATGTAAAATCGGTAAATAAGAAATATAAAACTTATTGAGATAATGACACATGAGAATTGCAAGAAACACAATGATTTTATATCAAAAACTCAAAACTATGTGTTTTGTGACTTTGTATCTTCTATGTGATCTACTCCCTCTGTCCCCTTTAAACACTCCAGTTTCCTTTTCGGGGTGTCCTTCTTTAAACACCCTATTTCCAAACTTTTTAAATGGGGTAAGTTTTCACCACACATCAACCCTCCACTATCTCCAAAAACAATAAACAAATCACTCATTATCTCCAAAAATAATAAACAAACCAATCATTATCTCCAACAATAATAAACAAACCACACACTATCTTCAACAATAATAAATAAACCACTCATTATCTCCAAAAATAATAAACAAACCACACCACCTTAATCCACGAGAAAAAGGGAGCGGGGTGTTCAAAGGGGGA
>JBBYHQ010000018.1:2486348-2501662 GCA_038382645.1 Spergularia azorica
TTGGGGTGTGGGAGGAGAGAGAGGAAGGGAGGATTCAATTATGAAACCTTAGGTTTTTGGAGGGATTCATTTTTGGGATTGGAAGACCAAAAAATTGCAAACAAACACAAGTAATGGATTGGGAGAATGAATCCGTTACCAATCCCTCCAAAAACGATGAACCAAACGCCCCCTTAGTATCAATTTTATATGTTTTGGGTACTTGCTTTGCTTTTGAGTTTTGTGGCGAGATAAAGAAAGTTGGATTTACGCTATGCAACCTTATTCCAAAGTTTTTAACGTAGAGAAATCTTTTGACGTTATGCAAATTGCTCATATCGACTATTAATTCCCGTTATGAAGAACAAACGGTATAGGATTATAGGAAGTTGTCCCGCCTAACGGCTTTAGTAACAATATCGACTGAAATGTAACTTAATTTGGGTTCTACTTCGAATTGTTTTTTATGAACAGAATTCAACCCTTCAATTGCTATTAACAACTAATTGTATAGTAATCAATTTGAAAAACAGTATAAATTCTCAGTGTTCAACAAATTAGGCCAATATTAAGGGACTAGAAATTCTTGAGCATCAAGCTTTTGGTAAATAACAAGAACGGAAAAAAGGTAGAGGAGAAAGACATGCAGGCGGCCAAGCAGAGTGTCGCTGGTATTTGCATGGCCAAAACAGGTAATAAAAAATGTGAGCATCTCTGTTTTTGCAAGCCTGGCCACCTTTTTTGCAGTGACAGTCGTATGCAATTAACTCCCAAATACTGCTTTTTGGTGTGTGTGGAAAACAGTCCTTTTTGTGCTCTTCCTATTTTTTCTTGTCATTTCAAATTCTCAACTGCCACCTTTTCGTGCTACTCGACTCAGACTCGAACAATACTACTAGACGTAACGAAAAGTATAGAGGTGCTTATTGTGTAAGCAAGGAAATCAATTTCCATCACTGTTATGAATTGATTAAAATTTCACAGTAGGAGAAAATAAATTTGAATAAGAGATTAAATTGTAGCAAGAAAATTGGTGAGGACAAAACCTGAAAACTTTCGATCTGAACATTACGTGTTTGAGAAGTATCACTACATATTTTACACTATTGCAGATAAGGGTATTACAATCTTCATTACTGGCTCTAGGTGCAGATCACAACAACTATATTACAGGGTAGTTGGCCATTCACACATTCAGATGGTTAATGGAATTTACCAATGCGTTAAAACGAGTCAATAGGGTCTTTGCATGATATGCAGTAGTAGTACTCATAGCAAAACCATGTTACAAATATGGTCATGCACATTTGAAGAAAGCATGCAGGAAGTAAGGAAGTTGCAACTGTCCTTTGTTCCCAACTGCGACGAATTTGGCAATTGGCATCACACAATTTCATTTGCTTCTCTCAAGCTCTTCACGAAAATGCAAACGTGCTCAATGGGAGTAATAGAGATAGCTGCTTATTAAGAAACCTACAACGAGCATTTGGTGAAGTGTTGATTCATACGAAAACCACCAGACTGATACTCCGAAAAGCAGCAGATATTGCATTTATGGTAGCATCACTACCTAATGCAACTGCTGTATTCAGGACTTCTGCAACACAAAAAGCCGTGGCGATCACTGGTAAAATGGTCAGGCCTCCAGGAAGCACAAAATGCCCGAACATCTTCAAAATGCATCCAGAACGGTCAAGCATATTGGCTTCCCTTTCGATGCAATATAATGTTCTCAATTCAGTTCCGAATCCACGTGGAACTGTGGAAGTACCCTGATTTTTAATGTCCTGTAAATTTAAGTCTGATGTTACTTTGATAAGAAAAAACCAAAGGTCTCTACGATTTTTATGCCATCATGTGAGACGCCATTTTAGTATTTTCTAAGGATAAGGATGAGCTTGAGGAGTGTTTTGCAAACTCTTCGATGTAATCAATTTTATGCCAAGTTGTCAAAATGTGATTTCTGGTTAAAACAGGTTGCCTTTTGGGGCACATTGTATCTAAGGATGGCGTTGATGTGGATCCTGCAAAGATTAAGGTTGTTTTGCATTGGCCAACACCAAAGAATGTCACAGAGTTTTAGGAGTTTCTTGGGTCTTGCTGGCTACTATAGGCGTTTTGTGAAAGACTTTTCCAAGATAGTAAGGCCTATGACTTCTTTGATGAAAAAGACCGTGAAATTTCATTGGGATGATAAGTGTGAGAATGCATTCCAAACTTTGAATGAGAAATTAACCACACCTCGTGTGTTAGCATTACCACATGGTAATGAGGGGTACGGGGTGTATACTGATGCGTCAAAGAATGGGCTAGGGTGCGTACTGTTCTTATGCAGAACAGGTGAGTGATAGCATATGCTTCTAGACAATTGGAACCGTATGAGGAAAACCACCCTACACATGATTTGGAGCTTGCAGCTGTCGTGTATGCCTTCAAAATTTGGAGACATTACTTATATGGTACTTCTTTTAAAGTGTTCTCTGATCACAAAAGTTTGAAATACATTTTCACTTTGAAGGAGTTAAATATGAGACAGAGAAGGTGGTTGGAGTTGATCAAAGATTACGACATGGAAATTCAATACCACGAAGGGAAGACGAATGTAGTAGCTGATGCTCTGAGTAGGAAGTCCGTTCACGGATTGTGTGCTGCAATGTCTTGACTGAAATTGAGAAAGGAGTTGCAAATCATGGGCATTGAATTAACAAAACCAATGGGTCCTATGGGAGAATTGGTTGTTGAATTGTCCCTATTTGATAAGATTCGAGAACTCCAGGAGGGTGACAAACTATGCAAGGATAAGAGGGTAAAAATGACCAACGAGAAATAGGGGGATTTCAAAGTGTTTGCAGATGGAAGTTTGAGATATAAAGGTAGATGATGTGTACCGAACAACCCTGAATTGAAGAAGAAAATCCTAGAGGAAGCTCATTGTGTACACCTTACTCAATCCACCCAGGAGGAGATAACTTATACAAGGACTTGAACATGCATTTTGGTGGCCCAATATGAAGAAAGAGGTAGCAGAATTTGTAGGTAGATGTCTTACATGTCATAAGGTGAAGAGCGAACACAAGAGACCGCAATCTAAACTTCCACCTTTGGAGATACCCAAGTGGAAATGGAAGTATATATCTATAGATTTCAATGTCTAAAATTTGGCAAAAACTCCAAAACTATTTGTGTACCACACTGAAGATGAGCACAACATTTCACCCCACCACTGACGGTCAAACGCAGAGGACTATTTAGACACTTGAGCATATGTTGCGAGCTTGTGCTAAAGTACTTTTAAGAAAGTTACTCGGATCTTCATCGACGTTCCATTGAAATTTAGGTTGGTGATAAAGTACTTTTGAGAGTCTCCCCAACTAGAGGAGTAATGCGGTTTGAGAAAAAGGGAAAGTTGAGCCCAAAATTCATTGGCCCTTATGAGATCCTTCACAAAATTAGAGAAGTCGCATATAGGTTGGCCTTACCTCAGCTCCTACGTTATATAGGGTACACAATGTGTTTCATGTGTCACAATTGAGAAAGTATGTGAGGCAGTGAGGGACCTGTCCCATATCATCCAACCTTAGGTGATCGAATTAGATGAAACTCTTACATATGAGGAAGTATCAACGCAAATCCTAAACTCGAAGGTCCGCAAAACAAGGAGGGGTGAGACAAAACTTGTGAAAGTCTTGTGGACAAATCACAAAATCGAAGAGGCAACATGGGAGACAGAAGAGTTCATGAGACAAAGATACCCCCACTTATTCACCGAGATACTACATTCGTTACGAGTACGTAACTTTATTTTTAAGGGGGAGAAGAGGGCGACATAACTTCGCGCATTTTGCATAATATTAATTATTTTGCATGCAATTCATACTAGAATAAAATTTGGTTGTCTTGCATCATCCGTTTCATAATGCATTTGCGTCGAAATGTGGAATTGTGGAGTAAATAGTGACAAGCTAGTAGTTAGTATAGGTGTTAATCGTTAATTTTGGGATTTAGAAAGGAGAACTTATGAAAGGTATTGAAGGGATTTAGGAAGGAGAACCTATGAAAGGTATTGAAGAACTTACAGTCTTTTTACTATCTGAGGTTCTAGGTTCGAGGACGAACCTTATTCTTAAAGGGGGAACACTGTAATACCCCATATTTCGAGGTTCTAAAGTGATATTATTCTGGTTAATAAACATACTTTACAATAAGGATATCGAAGAATTTACATTGAAATAACATTTTTTAACATTTTTTAACAATTTTGGGAAAAATGAAAGTAAGTCAATTATATGGTTTACAAAGAAAACAAATTAAAACTTATTTTTGGTTGTCGTGCAGCAACATTTAGAAAAAAAAAAAAACAATACAAACTTACTATTGCTATTTATTTGTCAAATGACCAAACTACCCCCATTGGTTTGGGCCAACCAACTAGGCCCTAATGAAAAACCCGGTCGGGCTCGCACATTGGTCCTATTTATTACCTCAAGCACGGTCTGGTCCGTGATCACCTCTACTCAAAACATAGAACGTTAGCAAAGGGCTGAGACGAACTCCAGAACATTAAGAAAATAAGCTACGCCCATACATGGCGCGTTGAAAAATCAAGCAACGCTTAGAAAAGTAAAGCGGGGTACAAAATCATAACAAATTATTAATTAAAGCCGACGTAAAGAGTTAAGTCATATTAATTAGCATCGTTTTTTCGAACTTCATATGATGGTGTGACTCTTTAATCGTGTAACCACTATCTATAAGGAGTAACATATACTCCTAAATCGATTAATAAGAAATTTTTTTTGATATATATCGGATATATATAACTCTTATCTAACGTTATGCACCTACAACACTTTATATACCCACAAATATACCATCAAAGTCTACACTAACGAGATAGGAAAACAAATAGAAGATTGTTTAGTCGCTTTGATGTCTTCCTCGTTGTCACAAATGATTTTTTGTTTGCTTCCCTTCAAACTTTCAATCAATATTCAGTATGATCGAAAGATCGAGATGTATACGGCTTTACTGTTATTGAAACTATATTAATATAATGGCAAGTCTATGTAATTTTCTACTTCCTAGATCTTATCCTCTCACTATATTGAGAATATTTTCATATTTTTTTTTTCTACTATTTGTTTTTCTACCATATAAAACTTGTGTTAGGTTTTCCTAGAGTTTTGGTTTTCCTAAACCTAATTGATGGTGAAACATCACATATCCTCCCGTAAACACTATAACCATCATCATCTCCATCATTTTTATTCGTACAAGCGTCGTCACCTTCGTTTGCTCGCGTGTTTGGATTTCTAGCTTGGTTATCGTCGGAAACTATACCATTGAGCTTTTTTTTTCATTCTCTACAAAACGGTATAAGTTTCTTCTTACATAGTACTTCAAGTTTTCCGTTGTCGATTATTCATATCCTACGTTTGTAAACTTTGTTTTACAAGAATTTCATTGTTTTAGTTTTGGTCTTCATGATTAGCATTGTATTTGGAAGATAGTAATTTGTTTTAAGAGTCTATAGGCTTTGGTAACTTGTTTGAATGTTACTTGATATGCGCGTGAGTTTCTGATGGTTGTCGTTGAGGTTGTTGATAAAGGTGTTGTTGTGGGTGATGTTAGGGGTATGTTAAGATGAAATTTAGACCTTAATACCATGGAAAATGATGGGATTGTCGTAGATAGACAGACAGGGTAGGAGATGGCTGAATCTTTGGCTAGTTATTCTCATTGTTCTTACGACATGACAATGGTTATTTTCATGCTTAATACATGCAGTAGGTTAGTTGAATATGATGTGTTTGGAGGCCTTGAAATTAATGACTTATGATGGGTTAAACGTAGAAGTCGAGTTCAACGTACAATACGTAAACATGGGATTTTGGAGGTGATAATTAGGCAAGTCACGGTAAAGTTAGTATGGTAATTAGCAGGGCCGGCTGGGAAGTTTCGGGAGCCCTGGGCGAAACTTCAGTCGGGGCCCTAAATTTTACAAATTATCTTTAGCGTTTGATCAAAGTACTGTATTTTTGGTGTCACATATTCTCTTTAATTGATGTAGATGAGCAAAAGGAAATAATTAAACGGAAAAAAATTTAAAGGAAATGGGAGGCCGTACTCCTGGGAGAAGAAAACAGAATAAAACGAAAAACAGTAGCTAAGAGGAAGAGGGTTTAAAAATATGTCTTAAACTTGAAGCTCATCAGATTCGAACTCGGGTGGAGAAGGGAGCATTCTAATGCAGCAACCATCAAGCTAACAGAAACTATATGATTGTATATACGTGAAGTTTTATATATTATTGAAGCCATCAGCTTTGGGCCCAGAATTTGGGGGCCCTGGGCGGCGCCCAGCTCGCCCTGGGTAAAAGCCGCCTCTGGTAATTAGTCATGGACTAAGGGTGGTATTTTGGGAGGTTAAGGTCATATTTAAATCTGGCCAGCTTGTTTAAGAGAGGTATAAGTCATTTTTGGAAAATTTAAGTCTAATTATGAAGCATAAATTAGTCGGTTTGGAAGAGGGGTGTGTGTTTTATTTGGACAGTTTACGTTTAAAAAAAATGAAATTAATCTTAGGGGCTGTTTTGGGGTAAAAGTATGTATTAAATGAGGAGTGTAGTAATTAAGGGTCTTGTGTGGCGTTTTTGTATTCGTGAGCCGATAGAGGAAAGAGGGCGAAGTTATATAGCTTTTTGTCATTTTGTTGTTGGTCTATAATATTGTTATCATGCATAACATACATATCATACATTTAGGTGCATAAACTAATTAGAATATTTTACACACTCAGTAGAGTCCAAGTCCGTAGAGAACAATTCTAGTATTTGCTGAGCTACTGTGAGACTTACTGTTGAATAAGGTAAGAAGAATTACTTATCTCTTTCAATGGAAATTTTAAATACGTTAATACGTTTGAGAAGTATGATATAAACTGTTTTGCAATAAGATATGTGATTTCGAAAGGTAATTGCTAAGTGTGAAGTTCAAATGCAAAGGTTTAGCGACTTTACTGATTTATATCCGTATTGTTACCTAAAGATTTTTGCATATGTTGTTCACTCCGGTAAGGGAGTTAACTTGAGGATTGGGCGACCATAATGGTCTGAGTATATTTGTGGTCAAAGTATAGATAGGGTGGATTGATCCTCCACCTTAAGCCCTTATATCCTCCCCTTGGGAACAAAACCTTAGGGGGATGAAAGGCTAAGAGCTGAGGGAAGGAAGTCAGCCCAAGGAAAAAGGAACAAAAGAGAAGGTTTTGTTGTATCGTTTTGTTATGTTTTCGTATACTAATTAAATGTTAACTGTTCAAATGTTTTTAAATTACTCAAAGATTTCCGTTGTGCTATGTGTCTAGGAAAAATATATATATTCTTTAAAAAAAATTTCTATATAAGTCGCTTCTTACTTAACCCGTTTGGTTGACGGTTTCTACGTTTCTTAGCCTTGTAGGTTAGTTGTTGAATTTTCACGGGTTGATTAAGGGTGATGTGTGACACTCATTCTGCAAGTTATTTACCCTCTTATTACACTCCTCTAATTAGTACTTAATTACTCCTAATTAAGTTTAGCTAAGAATCGGTTGCATGTAAGATTAAAGCAATAAAAGGTGTACAAAACAAGTTTTTATACCTTAATTAATTAATGGAATTGACCACACCTAAATAATGGGGATCCTCCTCCTTAATCTTGATTTCAAAGTTAGAAAACCTCCTCCCTTGATCCACCAAAGAAGGTCTCCAAAAATCTCACAAAACGGACTATTTCTAAGAGATTTTAACCCTAAAACCAAAATAAAATTAGCCAACACTTTAGCCAATGTTATTCTAGGTTTAATAAGTGTTTTGATCAAGTTTTTATGTGTATGCAAAAGGAAGAAATCAAACTTTGATTTCTTATCAAAGTTGCTAAATGGATGAAGAAGAACAAGGGAGTTATTCCTTGTTTTCCTCTCTAATTAGGATCTGATTTTGTGTAAAAATGATGTTTTTTTTTTATGTTTGACCATCAAAACAAGGCATATATAGTATAGATAATTAAGAGGATCAAGGTTGGCCTAGCGGTTATGAACTCAACCTGCCTGGGGGTTGTCTCGGGTTCAAATCCTCATACCCCCACCCCCGCAGCATTAGCTGCTCCTTTGTACCAAAAAAAAAAATAGTATAGATAATTAAAAGACCAATTTACCCTTACTAAGAATACCCCCAACATCATATGTTACAAATTTGGATATTATTTGTACACTTATCTCTTAAAGTGTTAATTAATTATTATATCTTTATATAATAATTACCAATTACATCATTTTAGTTAAAAATACAACTCTTTGTAATTTAAATAGCTAATTGTCAACTTTGACAATTTACACAAAAATTATAATTTATTCGACCTGAGTTTCGAACTCGTAAAACACTATCCAATATTGTAACAGTCTGATCCACCATACGTCGGAACACAACCCAATAAGATGAGAAGTCACCCTTTAACCGGTATATCCTCTCGTGGACTTTAAAAGGTGAAAGTCTTGTTGGTAGTATGATGGTAGGAATATATTATAAACTGATCATAGGAACCTTAGTTTCGCAATGTGGGACAAACCAATTCCATAAACCACTTTTCATAATCCGTAGTGTTACAAATATAATCAGCTAACTCTTTAACTGAAATATTAGGGTTTATATTATATTGTATTAAATACAAATATAATATCCTTTTGAGAAACTATCTTTATAGGTGTGAGCGAGAAGGATCGGTAAATTACCGCCGTCAAACGAAAATAACGTCAAACTCTAGCTTGCCAATCGTTATCGATTTACGTTAATCAACTGACTTGGTATATTCAATATATCCCACGTTTATTCCTTATTTAGATTTAAATAGTCAACGCATTATTGTCGGAGGACACCTACTCCAACACATCCATTAGACGAAATAAAGATCAACTTTGACTCGTTTTTCGCTACCGAAGTTTATTTTGATTAAAGGATTGTAATGGTTTATGTTTGGATGTAACGGTTTTATATTTTGGTTTGGAGTTTAATAGACCATTAATATTGTCCCTTACCTTAGCGATTGAATTGAGGTATCAATCGTGTCAGTAACACTCCCAATTGTCTTTGTTGTAAGTCAAATGCATTTTTCTAAAATCTCAATAAATTGGGGGTGTTATAAACGGGCTTCTGTACTAGGTCTGCTCCCAATAGACTTCAAAAACCATTACATTAGCCCTAACGCAACGCCCCTTAGCGTTACCTTAGGTCTAATGTAACGGTTTTTTGGTTCTAATGTAACGATTTTGAGGTGTTACAGTCATTAATGTAGTAGTGTAATATTGTAAAGTTTATCATCTCAATTATTTGATAATTGGTAGTATATATCATAATAGTTGATCACCATCAAACTCCATTCAAGGGAAACTTCGATAATCAAGTTCTTACAATTTATTTGTTTTTTATTCTTGTTCTTTAGGTTCTTTATTAACAAGTAGGATTAAATTCTTGTTCTATCTCAAGTTAGATAATTGTAGTTTGTTAATCAATTTTTTAGCATATCGACAATACAGTGTATTACGTTTTCATTATGTATGATACGGTATGGTAAATCTTAGGATCGGGGAATATACGTAAGTGTCCAATTAGTGAAATTGTGAGAACATAATTTTAGTATTCGTATGATGATCGTATTATCTCTAAATTACATTAATAATGGTTTTCATGATATAACTTTTTGATTATATGGTAGATTGGCCGTCCTCCGTATGATCTATTAGTTAAATGGTTGGCTAGTACGTTTTACCCGTATTCGTTAATTGTACAACCATAGTAGCATCGGATTATTAGACTTGTAATTGAAACTTGTCTTGTCCTCCGGAATTCTTGATTCTTTAAGTTGTACGATTCGAAGTTGTGTATTCATGGCTTAAATTGACCTTTGTTGTGTCCATTATTGTAATTGAATAGTTGGGTCTAGAGAGCTTGTTCTAGATTGCTATTTGGTTAGACGATATGTCAAGAACTTATTTGATCTATCGATTTTGTGGACATTAGATCAGATGATGTAGGAACTTATCTACATTCATAGTCACCATTTAGAAGTATGTGAACAAATTTTCGTTCGACAATCAATTGCCGTATAGACACTAATATATATTCCCTAGTCTCATTTTTATTGTTGTTAATTCAATTAATTTGTAGTTCATTTAGTTTCGCTAATTTAGTTTATAAAATTTCTTAAAAGGGTGATTGTATAATATCAGAATTTGTTATGAAAGTGTCATTTCTCCGTGGGATCGACCCCTACTTACTCTAACTACAAGTTAATTTCGGGGATTAATTTGGGTGATCACGACATCACGCCAAGTACCATTACTGAGTTAGTATCACTCTTGGTGAAGAGGAACATGTCATCTAGAAAGAGGAGGTGGTTGATGCTCACCTTGTTGCACATAGGATGATGTAAGTAGCTCACACTCTGAATGACTTTTCTAAGGCTTTCGGAGAGACCTTCCATGCATAAGATAAAGAGACATGGGGAAAGTGGATCACCTTGTATGAGTTCGTTCTTTGTAGCAAAGTAACCTTCTTGTCTCTCATTTATATTTAAGGAGTAGCGAGCTGATTGGAGATATTCCATAATCCACCCAATGAATTGTGCAGTGAAGCCTAGTATGGACATGAGATTATGCAGATAGCACCAAGGCACTGAATCAAAGGCTTTTTTTATGTCAACTTTGATTGTGCATCTAGGAGATACTCATTTGCTCTCATATTTCCTAACTAGTTCATCGGAGAGCAAGATATCATCAAAAAGGGTTCCTGCCTTGGATGAAAGTAGATTGTTCAGTTCCAATAATGACACCCTCAAGCATAGTTTGAAGTCTGCTAACAAGTATTTTGCTGATGACTTTATATGTGGTATTGCAGCATGAGAGAAGTGAAAATTCAGCAACATTACCAGGACTTGGAACTTTTGGTACTAGAGTGATTAGGGTGATTCTTACTTCCTCAGCTAGATATGATAAAAAAAAAAAAAAAAAAAAAAGAGTCAAGAATAGTTTAAGAGAATTCCTCGCCCAACAATAGACCATGAACTATAGAAGGTAGATGAAAAACTATCAGGGCTCTTGAGCTCATCTATTGAGTATAAAGCCTTTTTGACATCTGCAATAGTGAATTTCTGCAGTAGAAACTTGCTCTCTTCCTCAGTAGTAATAGCACCCTCAATCAAGCTAGAATCAAGACATTTAATGGTTTGGGTTGAGAAGTCCTTAGGAGGTTTATATAGTAATTAATGAATGTATTTTTAACCCCCTCGGAAGTGGAACGTGTGTTTTCCTATAAGTCAGTGATCCTCCCAATATAAGCATGAGGATAATCTCTTTTACCGTACGTCCGTACCTTAGAATGCAAATAGTTGGATCTAGCATCATTCATCTGTATATTTCTGTTGTTTCCCTATTTGATAGTAATAAAATAGGGCCAGTCTTTTCCATTTTCTCTAAGCTTGCTTTCAGGATCTTCATTTCTTTAAAATCTGAATTCTTAGGGTTATTATGCACCAACTCCTGAGCTTGAAGTAACATTTGCCTTCACTTGTTTAGTCTTTCAGAGATATTTGAGTAGTTTGCCTTGCGCAGGTCCGTTAACGCATTCTCAACCATTTTCTGTTATAAGACAAATTTGAATTTTTTGTTACCATTGAACTCACTTTTCCAAGCATCCTCAACCAGGTCTGTATACTTGGGGTCTTCAATCTAATGTTTTAAGAATTTGAAAGATTTGAATCCATCGATGTTTGTAAGCATGATATCCACATAGACCGAAGAATGGTCAAATAGCCCGGGTTCCTAGAAACTGACAGATGTTGTGATCCCCTTCAGCACCTAGGCTATTGACTAGTGGGCTATTAATGTAACATTGTAACACTCCCACACATCCAGTCATTTTTATAAACATTTTAAAGAAAATTCAAACACTTCTCAGGAATTTGAAGGCGCCACTCTATATTATCCCAAAACTGGTAATGAAGAAAATTGTAGCTATTTGTAGGAATTTCTTATGAGATGGAGGAAGGCGCACATGCATAGAAGCCCTCTGGCTGCCTGGTCTCAAGTTTGTAAACCTTTGAATGTTGGTGGTTTGGGCCCAAGGGATGTTGAGAACTGGAACAAGACTTGTATAGGGAATATGTTTTATGGATTTATAATAAGGCTGACACCCTATTTATTAAATGGGTAAATGGAATATACCTGAAAAGAAATGACTAGAGATCCTATGAGCCAAGTGTGGACACAAGTTAGCACTGGAAAATGATTTGTAACTGACATTACTAGTGAAGAAATAACTTTAACATACAACACCAAGAAGAAATTTAAAACAAGAACCATTAGAAATATCGAAAGTGTTTGATGTGCAAAGTTTTTCTCCTATTTAGCTTGTACATACAATACTTTTTATGTGATCATGTAATAAAATTACTTAGCTAGTATAATGAAATACTACCTAACTAACACAATGGATTCACCAAGTAATTGTGACAGTCCCACCCACCATACATCGCAATACAACTCAATAAGATGAGAAGTCACCCCATATGCCTATATAAATACCCTAGTTGAAGAGAGTTAAGCTAAGAAAGTTCTAGAGGGGTTATGAGTTGTGAAGCATTGGACTTGACATGTGGTCGAGGTAGGTTGAGTAAGGAGAGTCAACAAGGCGATGGGAAGGAGTGTCGCACATTTGTGTCAAAAACGGTGATGGACAATATTTGAGCGGTGCCGTGAGTTGAGTTTGACAATAGCGCAAGGGAAAATCTCAAGTTTTTTAACCGATGCCTGAGGTTAAGGGATGAAAGGAGGAGTTGAACTAGGATGGTAAAATGTGTCACTTAGGAAATTTTATACAATATTAATATTAATTTTAAGTATATTCCGATGACTTTCAATCCTTAAACATTACATAATAAAATTATTTTATATTCTTAAAATTCAATAATCTCAGATTAAATTTGGTTAATGGGTCATTTCAAGTTTAACTCTAAATTTGGGGGTTAAACAAGTTGGAGACAATATAAGTAAAGAAGACCGACAAAATGAGTTCCTGACCTAGAAAAAAAACTGTTCATTATGCTTGCAAGGGGGGAATTAGGTTTAAATTAAGCCGTATATAACTATAATATGACTCGATCTAGCTCAAATACTTCCTCATATAATCCAACTGACTAACTCGAACCTGACCCGAATTACCCATTCACGCATTCTAGGTCAAAGTCTAAAAAACCTCACCTCATGGCAAAATGACGTACGACACGCACTGAAGAAAATATGTGCCACACAGTGGGAGAAGTCGGTCACGACACGACACGACATTCTTAAAAAGTCCAACATTACTATAAATACTCAAAACACCACACTTTTCCAAACCCTCTTCTAATTCTCACACCTGCGTGAGAAATAAAAATATCTTCCTTCTCACGCTTCCGTCCCCCTTTTCCCGACGGCCATAAAAAAACCCTAACCCTAGATCTCACACAATCCGTCGCCAATCCATCGATTAATATCCTCCACACTTTAACTATCATCTGGTACTCTCCTCCTCCTCCTCTATAACTTCCCGATTTTCTGGGTTTTATTTTTTGTGATTAATTTGGGGGTTAATTTTGTGTGTGTGTGAAGAAAAATGGTGTCTGACGCAAGCAAGAAGAAGGCGGCGCAGAAGAAGGCGGCGGCGGCGGCGAAGAGAGGGAACAAGGCGGCAGCAGCGGCGGCATCGTCGAAGGCGGCGGCGATTGGTACAGGTGCTGATAAGTTAGCTGATGAAGTTGATGAGCTTCTTATATCTGATCGTACTTGTACTGGGATTCTTTGCTCTCATCCTATGTCCAGGGATATTCGGGTAATTTCATTACCCCCCCCCCCCCCTTTAGATCCATTATTATTATTATTATTATTATGCAAATTATTCTATAGTTTTGTCCGATTTTAATTTGTGTCTTTATTTTGAATTTATGGATTTGTATGTTTATGTGTTTTTGATGAATTTTGTGATGTTATTGTTGGATTTTGGATTTTAATTTGGTGTTTTTGTGAAATTTATGTGTTTGGGTCAGTCTTTGATTTTTATTTTGTTGGGTGGAAATATGTTTAGATTGTAATTTGTGTTTGATTGTGACTTGTTATTATGAAGTAATCCGAAAAATCGAAACTTGGGGAGATTGAAAGATTGGAACTTTAGGTCTCTTATGGTTTTATATTGGATCTGAAGGCCTTGTTTCCTTGAGATTGTAGACGATTATGTGATTGATTGTTCTTTTATACTCTTTGCGTTATAGCTGAGCTAAGTAGGTAGTGGGGTGATTCGGATTCTATGTCGAATGATAGCATTAGTTTCTGCGTTTTCAACTATGTGCACAAGTGTCATGCTGGTTACGCGATGTGTTGTTGATTGCTAGTTGATACACTTTTAGTTGACTTCATCCCTTGGTAATGGAGTCTGATTCTCTTGTTTGCGACTACGAGTACTAGCTATCTAAGTATGATGATCGATGAGCTAGGGAGTCAAAGTTTTTTGTCTCGCTTTTGTGTAGTGTCAACACGCTATTGCATGAAATCTGCAAATAATCATGTGTGCGTTTTCCAGGATGCCTTTTGCTTTTCTTGCGTTTATTTGTTTGTGGATATGGCTTGAAATGCGTTGGAGTTTTGTTTTCAATCTAGGCAGTGAATTTTATGGTGTAGTAATAACAAATTCTTCTCTTTTACTAATTGTGATGTATATTTTGAGATCATGTAAAACATAGGCTTGCTGTAAACCTAGGTAGTTCTCTCTCTTCTTTCACTCAATTTTTATTTTTATGGTGTTGCCTTAGCTCTTCCCTGGTGTCGTCTATCAAGTTCAAATTCTGTTGCTAATCTTTTCATTAGTGTGCAAATGGTATATTTCTTAGTTCCAGCTTGTGTACAGCTGTCTTGACTGTGGTCTGCATTTACTATCAGATGCGTGTTTGTGTTTAAGTCTGTTCTTGGTAGTATTGCAGCGGGGTTTCAATCTGATGCTTGTTTTTGGCTAATTAGTATATGTGGTCATATACATGTTCTATAAACTTGGTATTGTGACACTGGTTTAAACTTGGTGGCTGCTTGTTTTGCTTATTAGAATGTACAACTGGGTTTTGTCAAGGTCTTCCTATCTGCATTGCATGGTTTGTGTCAAACATGTGTCCTGGTGGGAACTTTAATTGGGAGATTAGACTCTTCTGCATTCATATGTTGTGCTGCTCATGTACTAGAATTGTTTGGTGTTGGCTAGTCTCACTTCTAGCTTGTTCTTG
>JBBYHQ010000018.1:2508888-2521486 GCA_038382645.1 Spergularia azorica
TATGTTAGGAGATATATGTGGCGGCTAGGGTTAGCCCGAACTTATGTAATGTAATGTGGTATAAATACCACCTATTACTAATGAGAGGGAGAACCAAGCGATTATCAACCCTAATTACATCTTATCAGTTTCCCTTCAGTTCTACGTATGCAACTCCACCAGCTGCGCCTGTTGCCGCTGCTACCATTCCTAACATTAGCTGCATGAGGTTTGCTTGGTTATTAACTTATTTGTCGTGATCGAAAACAAATAATCTCATTAAGATCGATCGAGAAATAACGTCTTGCATGATTCAACTTAAATAACAATCTGAATGGCTATTTATTCTTTTAAACATTATATATCCTTGTTCTAAGTTTCAAGTAAACGTACGGGTACACTGATCGATAATTTGTCTAATGTTAACGTTGTAGTAAGTGACGCAATGGTGAAACAGTTCAAATTACTGTAAAAATAGTACGTAAACAAACCGTATTTTACGTACCGCACCAACTGTAGCCAGCCGAACGAACATATCGGCTGGAATACTGTCAGGGTTCGACCTGAAGGAGAATGATGCTCTTGCTGTGATCAGGCTCAGGAAAACAGTGACACATAGCGCAACCAGAAAGTATCTGCGATATATAATGACTTTGTTAATCAAAAGAAAGAAATACTGCTAATCTTGTTACATACGCCACATTCTCATTTCTCAAGTGACAAATTTTAAAAGATTGTCGAAATTTCCAATCTAATTATTGTTTCTAAACGCTACCTAACAAAAACATGGTCGTAAAAATGAAAGACAAGAGAGGGAACTTACTGGTAAACAGGAGAGTCACTGAATTTGGCAGAGACAGGCGAACCGGGAGCATTAGAGTCGTCTGATATCATTTTTGTTTGTTTACTTGTGCTCATAACAACAATTGCTACGACACACGCATATAAAATCAAAAACCTCAACAAAACATCAAACTTTAGCAAAATTTTGGAGCTCGGTTTCGCCACCGGTGTATCTGTCGCCGGAGTTCCGGCACTCCTCTCTGTCTCCATCACAAGAAGTTACAGTATGCAAAGTATTATATGCAAGAAAACTTGTTTGATTTAATTGTGGAGTTAGCTATAAACTTGTGATTAATTAGAAAACCCTAGCTTAGCTATATATAGTAGTACAAACTACAAAGAAAGAAGGAAGAAGGACGTGCTAAAGTGATGGAAATAGAATTATTATGATTGGAGGCTGGATTAAGGAGTTGAATAACTTGACTCTAATCTGTATATCATGAATCTATGTTACATACATTTGAAATTATTTCGTCGCATCTTTTTAGTATATATAGTGAAGTCTTCTTTAAATTTGCACCCCTTGACGTGTTACGAGTATATACTCCACTACTCCATATATACTATATGATCATTATTAATGCATTAATAAGGTTCAGTTCGCACAGAGGTGTTTGATGGACCAAGCGATTGGACCTATAAGAACGCGTACTTATAAACATCACAAATTCTTGTGTAAAACCGTTTACACGGTGAGAAACCGAAATTGGTAACGTAGATAGACGATGATCATAAAACAAGACGGTTAACATGTAAATATGTAATCGCTTCACTATGAGTCTGGTCTCAGCTCCATTGCAGAATTCCGTCTAATTGAAGATATATCTCTGCAGCAGAGTAGTGTTACAAATATTCGTCTATGATGAATGGTGCAAATCAAATGTTAACTTGCACAAAAATCGTAGCAGAGAAGGACACGGAACAGGCATTACATTCATCTGAAACCAGTAAAGATGCAAATGTTTCATAGCGCTCCCTGTCTCACTGAGGAAGGACCGGGGGTGCAATTTGACGGGTGTTATAGGACTTGCAGTGGCTGCATTTCTGGCCAATAATGTGGAAGTAAACCTCTGTCGTATCGTTGCAGTCATTACATAAGATCCAAACCTGCGTCACATGCCGTACCTTTTAGCCTTTGTGCCGCTTAATACGACTTTCTAAGTTCTAACAAGAGCAGTAGCAAGAATGTACTTTTTTTTAACTATGGCCTTTTTTTTCTGATAAAGATTGTAAATGAGATTGGCAAAGAAGCAAAGTATTGCAAACCAGATGAAAGGATCATAAGCTAATCACTGTGAGTCTACAGTTGGCAACACAAAGAGATGACCTAGGATCCGAGTAAAATACCCGTTAAGCTCTATAGAGCAATCTAGACGACAAATAGCAAATTTCTCAATCAAGATAGATAACCTCAAAGCAAAGAAAGAATGAAAAGAGAAAATAATGTTAGGCTAAACTAGTAATCAAACTACTAGAGTCGTTTCATAGCCACTCTATCTGAAGACTATACCAAAAAAAGACAGAACTCTGTGTAGATTGCTGACATGAAGATTTATAATCATTCATGCCACTTCCACAGAATGGTGCATCAAACAGCATAAACTGAATTATATACATGACAAAAGAAGGCATACCTTCTTGTTGCGGTAATCTTCCGGCATTGTAGTTGCTTCAATCTGACAGCATAGACAAGTGCCATCAATTAGAGCGCAGTACTATTCTAGAGATTTTGAACACATAGCACCCATGATGAGCAATTCATTATCTTTCCGTTGGTTGTTTTCACACAATAAACTTACATAATATACTGAAAAGTTAGTTAACTTGCACATCTGTCAAATTATGGTTGAGTAAACATTTCGATGGGTGAGCAAATAAGGACGTTGGATCAGTTCCACATGCCTTTACCCAACAGGACTTGTTAAACATTACTAAAGAGAAATGCTGGCGTATGTACTGAAGTAAAGACCTGAGCATAAATTTTATGTCTAGAGAAAATGATGAAATTGCTTACAGAGCAGCATAAGAAATCCCTTTCACTATAAAGAAACATGCTGGACTCCAGAAAAAACAAGGGATGCAAAAGCCATGAAGTCATGATTTAGGTGCTAGCTTTGCATTAGAAAAATAAATAAGGTTAATACTTGATAGTTACCTCCTCATCTAGTCTCTTCCAGGTCCTAGACATGTCTATTACTGATTTAGAGCATATTGGACAGCAATATCTGCAAGAAACAAATCATTACAGACAATACACAGCACAATATCACTCCAGATGAACATTTGTTTCAAGAACGCAGAAATTCTCACTTGTCGCGCTTCATCATTTCATGAAAGCATTCCCAATGCATCGTATGCCCACAGCGCATGACAGTGGTGTCTTTCAGTGAGTCAAAAAGGTACTGGTGGCGACATTGCCAAATCAATTAGTTGGCGTTTTAAGGTAAAAATGTCACAGATAAGTGATCACACCACAAATAACAGAAAATCACAACCTACAAACCTCGTAACATATGGGACAATGATGGTGCATGGAGTTCTCTATACACATATGATTATCACGTAAAGCAACAGAGTAGCAAGATCCTGAAAAAATAGTTCACAGTCACAGCCAACACAATGTTACAACTTTTTAAATAGCAACAGAGACTAACGATAATTCATAGAACGAAAGGACAATTTTCCTCAGTGAAGATAAAGTAGTTCATCTTCCAGTTAAATAAACATAATTCATATTCTGCAGAATCTGAATATCTAGATAGGAATACATTCTCTAGAGGTTACAGTACCAAAAATCAAAGTAGAATAAAATAAAACTACACTCTGAACTATGTTGAGACTGAGTTCCACTTGATAACTTAAAGCAGGCATCCATAAGTAACAGCAGTAATCTACGCTCTCTGACGCCTTCACATCCCAAGGATTTTACAACTCTGCAAGTGACTACTCGTTTTCCTATCAAAATTCAAAAGTTGCCCAACACTAATTTTTACACCTGTCAATGTTGATGACATTCTGTTGATCTTCTATACGCAAGGAGTTTGAAATTCAACTTCTCCATTGGTCATTAAGTTAGTGTTTGTTACAGACAATTTCACGAATTTTGCTGTAATGACGCTACCCTTCCTGCTGGGGAAATTGATGCAGCAGATAGACAACCTTACTTTATCCTAGTAAGAATAGGATCCGGAGCCAGTTATCTCACTGAAACATTACTATATTTGGCTGATGCTCTCAAGTATCTTAGTCGGTACCTCAATTATTCAGGACAGCTGCAAATGAAAGCAGTGCCCAGCAACTTGGATATCTTCTCCATTATCCTTCCCCAAGCTTTTCGTAGATGCATCCCCATAGATTGCAGTCCATTTTACACCCTAATACTCATTGTTTTCTACTTTAAGCTATTTGATAATCGAAGTAAATAAAGATAACTCGGAAAACAAGCACTACAATTACAATGTAAATCAGTAACAAGTGCTGGTTAAAGAAATGATCATACCAAACTTTTTGCAGTGGAAGAAATTCTCACGACCGCCAACTCTGGTTCAATATATACAATTACAATTAGATGCACTGTCAAAATATCAACTATATTCAAATAGTAGCGAGTGAAGACTTAAATCAAGCATGATAACTTCTGAACAAGTTATTTGCTATCTAACTTTGTTAACATGGAAGATTACCCCAAGTAACTTAAAAAGGGGGTGGGTTGTTGGCAAAAGGAAGTTCTATAATCAACCATATTTTGCAGAGCTTTGATCATATATTCATATGAGTAGCTGCGCAAAATATAAAGAAGACAACCCGAAATGTATTTGCTGTGGTTGTCTCTTAGTAGCATCTTTACCAATATCACAAATGCACTAGAACTTAAATTGGCAACATACCTGCAAATCCCACAGTCATCACAGTGGAACTGTTTTTTATCAAGCTGCAAAACGAGAAGAATTCGCTATCAAAATGAAATGATTGATCAATTTACAAGAAGGCGATACAATTCCCGATCCAAACTAAGAGGAACATCTATCAAAGGTTTACATTGTTATTTCTACAGCACAATTATGAATCTCTTTAGTAACTTTCCTTCACAGAATCTGAAATGTGTTCAGAAGGCTAGGTGGAGTTTGATCGAATTCCATTGATTAAAGTTCAAGAGAAGAAACAATGTAGTAAGTGGCATATGGGATACTTTGAATAACTAGCAACAACTGAAGGTATAGCAAGCACCAGTAAGTTAACATACATCATCATCATAAAACTTGCAAATCTCGCAGAAATACTCCCCCATGCTAACACCACAGTTCGTACAAACACGTCCAACCTGATTTTAACACAGACAAATTACAGCATTATTCATCATCCATTCATCCAACAAACCACATTACACATAAGTAATATTAATTGAAAGTTTTACTAGCCACATAACCAGATATTACTCAGTACTTACTGGTTGTTCTGTGTCACACACTGTACAAACAACCTGCAGCAAGAAACATGTATACAAAATAAATAGAGATACAATCGAATAACTAAATGAAGGCGAAAACTTAAGTAAGACGGTCCTATGGTAAAACGAGGCAATGATTTTAAAGGTTTTGGGACGAGCCTTAATCCGAAATCTCGTCCCAAAACCTTTAAAACTCACTAATCCTAGCCCCATAGAGCTGTCTTAACCTAAGAAGAAATGTGCTAAGAAATAAACATACTTGCTTCACATCATATCTATCAAGTTCATGACGATCCATTGGATTCCTCAACAAGCTCTGAACAAACATATTAACCATTAATTATCAGCTAAAACGAGCTCAAATTCATATTAACTCCCTACAACAAAAAATCAACTAAACTTATAGAGCATGGTACATTTAATGATATGAGGTCGGCTAACATGAATCGTCATCTGACAGCTTCATTGTGACAATGACGACAGGGGAAGATCTCATTGCAACATGGAGCACGAATCCTGCACCTTCTTCTGTAATGCTGACATCTACACACACACACAAATATCAAATTATCAAGAAAACCCATAAAAAAATTAGCAAAAAAACTCAGAAAAAATGAATTTTATCAGATTATAAATTACAAAAGAAACTTCAGGAAGAAGATTTACCCAAAACCCATCTTCCCAAAATCAAGACGTTCTTCAGCAAAGCCCTCCATTTTAATGAATTTTGCAATATAATTCGAAGGGCAAAGCTTAGAACTTTATGATGTTTTTTTGGTGAAATAAATCAAAATATATATATTAAAAAAACAAAAGAAAAATGAAATAATTTATTTAAGGTGGCTTTCTCAAATCAGCCAAGAAATGAGAAGAAATGAAAAAGCCCCAATTGGGAAAAAAGGAAAGGGGAAGCGTATTTAAGAAGAACCAATCGAAAGTCATCATCTTTCTTTGTATAATTGTTTTGATTATTATTTTTTATTATTATTCAATAAAAAAAATTGATAGAAAAATTGTCACCACTTATCATCATCAGATTAAATTTTTACAGAGGACATCAGATGGTTGCGCATTACAATATAATAAATATAAATAATTGATATGATTAATTTAATGTAAGATTGATCGTGGGTCTGTGATTGGATAAGGTTGGAGGTGGGGAGGTTTCTGAATTGGGAAAAGAAATGGGAATAAAGTGTGAGCAAAGCAAGTGACTGTTTATTTGGAGTATTTTGATAAATAAAAAAAAACTAACTTCTGAGTGACGGCTTGACGCCGTTTTAGATTGGGACGGATGGGGGTGATGATGTTGGTTAAAAGTCAAAGTTCGGCGTAAGAGAGCGGATGATGCGGTAGCTTACCCGGTCGAAACATTTAGTATGGGGGTTCGATAACTGAGTCAAGCATGATGGGGCTCATAACATTGGTCACTGTGCGTATATCAAACGACTTACAACTCACTTGATATCCGTTATCCATTTCACTACGAATCTAATAAATTGTGATGGTTCAATTAAATCGGATGATTTGAAAACTCGGACGAGACAATGCAGATATTCTTACGCGGAGTAGTATTTTGTTAACAGATGATTCGCTTAATTTCAAATCGAAGAGACTATTTTGGTAAATCTACAATGATACTAGTTTTACATGATAAAGCAAGATTTTTGGGATATTGTTTTGTTGATTTACCTCTAAGCACTACTCCATGTACATGCCTATACAATAAGGGAGTAGCATGCCATAGCCTATTTGACAAGAATTCATATTTTTGATTTCTCATTAGTAGGTACAGCTTATAAGTACCCATAATCGTTTCTCAAAAAGAACGCGTCCCACGCGCCTAAAAGAAAAGGATGCAAGCTTCCCTTTGCTAGCGCCATTGACGTACGGACAAGCTCTTTGCACCACGGCCGGAAAAGGACGGGGCCGCGGCAGACCACAAAAAAAAACAAATCGGGGAAGGACGACGAATGTAACCACACAAATTTCATCCGAGAACATGGAGAATCGGAGGCACAAACACAAACTCAGCTGGAAATAGGTTCACCTCGACTAGAGGTGATAATGGGCCGGGCCGGGTTCGGGCCCGGCTTAGGGTAAAAAGTAGGCCCATCGTGCGGGCCGTGTCGGGCTTTTATTTCGGGCCTAGTTGGTCAGTCCAAGCCCGGCCAAAGCGGGCTGTTTCGGGCTCGTTCGGACTTTGATTTTTTTAAAGTAATGTAGTAGCTAATTATCACGTTTTTGATGATTTCACGCATTAATATTATCTAAAATATACTTACATATCTAGTTTAATAATAAGGTACTGTACCTTTGTAAAGAGATTTTTGATGTTATTATCATAAATTACAATATTTATTTTAATTGTAATAATATTTTTATTATTTTAATATACTTTATGTACTATACTTGGCCTAATTTTGCTAAATTGAGTACTTTATTTACCAAATTCGTCATAACCGACATTATTTACACTAGATTGCATAAGTCATATTTAAAAAAATTTAAAATTTTACGTTTTAATTTTGAAAGCGGGCTGGGCCGGGCCGAATTGCGGGCCTCGAGCTCGGCCCAAGTTATTGCGAGTTTTTTTCGGGGCGGGCTTTGGGCCATTTTCGGGCCTAATGTAAGGCCCAAACCCGGGAAAAAGTCGGGTCGGGCCTAGGCCATATGATCAGCTCTAACCTCGACCTCTAATGTTTGGGGAGATAGTAAACTCAGCGATTCGGGATTCAGGTATGAAACTAAACCCAGATACTCATGATAATGCGATCGAAGGGAAGTGATTTGTGAACAAATCATACTGAGAATAGTGACAATTTAGGGGTTGAGCACAATACTAACCTTATTTCTGAGGAAGTTATTAATGAGGCAACTGTTAAGAAAACTCAGACTAATTTTGGCACCAAAAGCTGGAGTAATGTTGTGGGAAAGAAACCGAAGGTTGGAATGAGCCTATTCTATGATGAAAACAGTGCTAATGCAACAATAGAGTAGATTGATATACATCAAGAGCTGGAGTATTGGAAGTATACTCTTGTGGGTAATGTGCTTGGAGCGAAACCGAAACTCAAAGACATTAAAGAGTATGTAGAGGTGAATTGGAAAGACATAGCATTACCAGAAGTGTTATACTACAAACGGGGGTGGTTTAGTTTCAGATTTCAGAAAGAGGAGGACATGAATGAAGTTCTGAAAGGTGGTTGATGGAAGTTGGATGGGAATGCATTAATTCTGAAGCAGTTAACCCCTAAATTCTCACGGGAGTTGGATCAGAATTCAATCATTCTTGTCTGGGTGTTACTCCTTGACCTTGAACCCTGGTTATGGTCACTTGTGGCACTCAGCAAAATAGCTAGCAAGATAGGAACACCACTTTTCGCAGAGTAGACCATACAACAACTGCCAAAGAACCCTTTCCTTTGCGAGAGTCATGATTGAATTTGATGTAGCAGCAGAGCTCCCTAACCATGTAATGGTCAATACTCCATTTGGAGAAATCTGCCAAAAGGTCAAATACGAGTGGGTTCCCTATTTCTGCTCTGGATGCAAGAAGCTTGGACATGAGATTAGAACCTGCAAGATAAATAGAAAGAAGAAAGAGACTGTAAAGCAAGTTTATAAGCATGTGAAAACTAATGACAATGTTACAGAAAAGGAGAAGGAGAAAGTGGATATCCCTGAGACAAGAGAGGCAAAAAAGACCATACAGACTGATCAGCTGGTGGAACAAAGCGCATTGGAGGTAGATGAAATGGGTTTTAGAACAGTTACAAGGAAAACAAAAGCCCGAGTGAGAAATGAAAATGAGATGCGATCCACACTAGTATCTGAGAATAAGTTTTACACTCTTGCTGTGAGAGGCTTGAAGGAAATTGATTTTGCAGGAAATATTGAGCAAATATTTCCTGATAAGGTGGATTTCTTAGGAGAAGAGGAGCCTCCGGGCACCCCTCATACTCCATGATTGTAGCAGCATGGAAAATAAGGGGGCTGAATGAAGCCCTCAAGCAGATTGAGGTGAGGGACCTCTTTTTGCAATACAAGGTGGCTATTATAGGAGTATTAGAGACAAGAGTAAGGCAAAGGAAAGCCGATAAGATTATTAAGGGTAGATTTGCAAGATTTGCTATAGCTAATAACTATGCACATCATGCAAATGGAAGGATTTGGATACTGTGGGATCAGCGGCAAGTCAAAGTGGATATTATGGGTACACATGCTCAATATATTCATTGCAAAGTTCTTCATTTGCGCACAAATGAAGAGTTTTTTGTCACTTTTGCTTATGGTAGCAATGATGCTAATACTAGTAGAGAACTTTGGAGGGAACTGGTGAATATTTCAAACTCAGTCCACAGCTGGATGGTTTTGGGGGACTTTAATGTTGTTAGGCATCCAAGTGAGAAGCAGAGCTCAACACATGTACATGTTTCTGACATGGATGATTTCAACAACTGTCTTAGTCAATGCTGTCGAGACGATTTGAAATATCAGGGATGTGAGTATACATGGACTAATAAGCAGGTGGGCGATCATAGGAATTGGTCAAAGCTGGATAGGGCTTTAGTAAATGCTCTATGGCTTACTAAATGCCCTAATTCCCTTGCTGATTTTCCCACAGTAGGGGAATCTGACCACTCACCTCTGATAGTTTAGCTGTTTCAGGAGAATTTGATTCAAAAACAATTTAAATTCTTAAATTTTTGGGGAGAGCATAAGGATTTCAAGGCAATAGTGTCTGTTGCATGGGTCAAGCCTTGTAGGAAATTGACTTTACAAACTATTTCAGAAGTTGAGGCATGTAAAACATGGCCTCAAACAGCTGCACATTGAACACTTTTCTGATTTGCCTAGCAGAGTGAGAGAAGCAAAGGAAAAGCTTATTGAATGTCAAAAATCAATACAGCTGCAGTTGGATGATAGGGCGCAGTTGGATGATAGGGACCTGCAGGAAGAAGAGAAAAAGCTGAAAGATAAATTCTGCAAATTGAAGGATGTTGAGCTTAAAATGCTGGCTCAAAGAGCAAAAGAGCAGCATATAAAGCATGCTGACTGTTCCTCCAGATATTTCTTTGCAGAAATAGCAGCAAGGAGAAACCAGTGTGTTGTTGGAAAAATAAAGGATCACATGCGGAATGAATGCACAGGGCAAGCTGGGGTTGCTGATGCATTCATCAGATATTATAAGGAACTTCTTGGAAAATCAAATAAAACCATACCTTACAATGCTGAGCAAGTTAAGGCAGGTGCAGTAGGGAATGGGATCCATTTTTCATCCCTAGCTGCAGACATTAGTGATGAGGAAATAAAGAGAGAAATGTGGAGTATTGATCCAAACAAAAGTCCAGGTCAGGATGAATTTACTACAGGATTCTTCATCCAAAAAGCTGTGAGATACTTCTTCAACAGTGGAAATATGATCAGGCAAGCAAATAGTACAGTTATTACTTTGATCCTAAATAAACAAAATGCAAACATTGTCATGGATTTAAGGCCTATATCTTGTTGCACAACAATCTACAAAGTCATTGGTGAAATTTTGGCTAATAGATTGCAACAAATTCTGCCGGATATAATAGGGGAAGAGTAGGCTGCTTTTGTAAGAGATATGAGTCTTTTTGACAACACTATGGTCTCACAGACATTAGTGAAGGGTTATGGACAACTAAATGTCTCACCAAGGTGTTTAATTAAGGTGGACATAAAGAAAGCATTCGACTCAGTTAGCTGGGATTTCATAACTAATATACTTAATGAGCTGAATTTCCCTGAAAGATTCAGAAACTGGATAGTGAAATGCATCACTTCCACCTGGTTCTCGATAAAAATCAATGGCAATACCGAAGGATTTTTTGTAGGAAAATGTGGATTGAGGCAAGGGTATCCTCTATCTCCTTACATTTTCGTGTTGAGCATGGAGATCCTCTCCAGATCTCTCAGAGAAATGCCTAAGGATAAGGGGTTCAGCTTTCACCCAAAGTACTCGAGAATCAGATTGACTCATCTGATTTTCGCTGATGATTTGATGATATTCACGCGAGGGGATGTCCCTTCTGTTACTGCTGCTGTTAAATGTCTCCAAGACTTCTCCAGGCACTCGGGTTTGTATGCAAATACAGCCAAGACTGATGTTTACTTTGGAGAAATTCACACAGAAGTCAAGGAGCAAATTCTACAAGCTTCTGGTTTTTCTGAAGGCTCTTTCCCATTCAGATATTTGGGCATACCTTTAAACTCTGCAAGGCTGAGTTTTGATATGTATGGGCAACTTCTACAGAAGATAAAAAATGCCATTAATCATTGGACAGGCCAGCTTCTGACTTATGCTAGGAAGATTCAACTTTTAAATTCAGTTATATACGGGCTGGACAATTTTTGGTGTACTAGCATTCTTCTCCCAAAGAACATACTCAAGCAGATAAATAAGCTCTTCAAGAACTTTCTGTGGAGTATAGAGGAGGGGAAAAGGAAGATGATCTTCTTCAGCTGGAATAGAATATGCTCACCAAGAGAGGAATGAGGTATTGTCATGGAACAAAGCTATGCTCCTCAGGTGGTTGTGGAAGTTAGAAAATGATAATAATGGCATTTGGATAAAATGGATTAAAACTTACAAGACTCATAGAAATTCCCATTAGAATGTAAAGAGTAAGCCTTCCGGTCCTGAGTGTTGGAGAAATGTGATCAAAGTCAGGGAAGAGCTGATTGGAAAAATGGGTGGAGAAGATAAAGTTAAGCTCAGATTGCAGGAGTGTGGGAAAAATGGGAAGTTTGCAACAGGAAAAGCTTATGAAATCTTTAAAAATTATGATTTTTGAAAGGATGACCCTCAAGTCCCCCATAGTATGTATGATTTTTGTTGTTTCATCTTTTGTCACACATTATTACTTTTGTAATACAATTACATTTGAGTTTATTTTAATTTGATATATACGATGATAATACTATCGAGTAATAAACCTTGTTTAAGCCAAGATTCATCTGCATAACTTCATGTGTTTTGAGGTTTTTGCTCGCACATATCTTTATTTTGTTTTGAGCGATGTTTGTGTTTTAGGGACTAAAGGGTCTCAAAAACAACCACGCTTATAATACAATATCTCAAAGAGTCATTCATCGTCTTAAAACCCATTTTCTTCTGCCTTTGTTCTGTAATTAATGTACATCAACATAGGCACCTAGCCACCTATCACATTGAACGATTAATTCAAATAATGCTCAAAAAATTAAAAAATATCAAAATGGGGTTGAAAAAAAACTATTTCTCAAAATAGGGTCCAACTAGGCATGGAAACATCCAACCCTCAACTTCAACTCAGGTTA
>JBBYHQ010000018.1:2522414-2538352 GCA_038382645.1 Spergularia azorica
CCCCCAAGTATTTGAGTGAGTTGGTTCTAGAAGGGCCCATGTGAAATTTTGGCTTAGGCCCAAAAACTGTTGAGCACTACTTGAGCCAACCACTATCATACATACAATATGATCGGATCCATATTGCAAATTTGCAAGGTTTACAGATAGTCATTTGAGAGTGATGTGAAATTATGAAATGGAGAGAACATTAAGCGAGATCGAACCATAACCAAGAAACAACTTTTATTTTCAATGCAATCCCCTAACTACTATTGTGAAAGTGAAGCACGATATTCATCATGCTGTAAGTTACTGCAAATTTGGAGTATGATTGTTCAAGTGATCATTCTGAAAAATTTATGTCAACAATTAGAAAATCATCAAAGCGAATTTAATAATTTGATACTCTATTCATTCAATTCCAACTTACCCAAGTTATTTTGAAACACTTTTTAAGAAAATGGTAAAATAGATTAGATCTCGTAGTGGAGATGGGGTTGGGTTGTGGCGGCTTCGTTAGTGAGATTGCAGTATTAAAAGATTTAATTTGGTGAGCATCGATCCTTTCAAAAAAAAAAAGTTGGTTTAGTGGTTAATAGAACAACATATCTAGGGCTTGTCTCGGGTTTGGATTCTCATATCCCCACTCCTGCTCTTATATAAAAAAAAGTCATTGAATTAGGTAGTGAATGAAATAGAAAATACTGGGTATTACTAAGACTTTACCCCTTTTAGACATGGTACATTTGGGTGTGAAATACCCAATAAAATAGTGGTCATTTGAAAGTTAATAGAGGGAGTAGATAGTATATTAATCAACCTTACTAAAGACTTCTAACATTTGCAAGTCATCAGCATCAATAGATTAAAAATGACGATTATTTTAAAAAGCAACAAGCCAAACATTTAAGACACAAGTAGCTAGTCGGCAAGTCGCTTGATGTTGCACTAATATTACTAACAAAAATTGTACTCCGCAGCAACTTGTAAAATTGTGGGAAATATAAAATAGTTCAACCAATTAAATAATATGGACTACTCGTATAATCGGGGGTAAAAAAATTCAAGTATATTCTTTCAAAAATAAATAAATCAAGCGTATAATATTCCTTAATCGCCAATATTGTACGATTGCCCAATTTCTTGTTAGATAATTATAAGTTTACGACAATCTTCATTATTTCTTTATCTGTACACACTTTCTTGTCATTTTAGATTGTGACACCTTTTGTTTTACTTTCATTTTTCCACAACTACAGCATCACCGTGTTGGATCTCATAAAATTTAAATGACACAAAACGATATACTCTGTAAGCGGTATCAATAGTAACAGTAGAGAGCTTATCAATAAGTTTTTTTTTATTTTTTTGAGGGCAGCTTATCAATAAGTTGCTACAATTTGTGATCTATGTCAAGAATTAGAGCAAAAATAGAAACAATTAATTACCGTGGTGCAAACGACACGGTAAAATCAGTGGGGAGACACATCCTCTCACACCACACTATTGACTCCAAATAAAGTTTAGATATTTTTCCCGCCACTCGACGCATGTCGGGCCGTTTATCCGGGTCCACCTGCACGCAATCCACGGCCAATCGGGTCAACTTCTCTGCCACCTCAACCGGGTACGAATCCTTCAACCTCCTATCCACCCACTTCCTTATCCTCCCCTCTCTTTCTCCCCCGCCACCGCCACCGTCCTCCACCAACGACACGGCGGCGTCTACAGCGGAGACTTTTCTATACTCTTTCGTCGCCTTGTCTAGCTTGTACTTCACCGGCTCCTCGCCCGACAAAAGCTCGATCAAGACGACTCCGAAGGCGTACACATCAGATTTCCTCGTCCCGACCCCAGTCGCTTGGAATTCCGGTGGCATATACCTACACACATACATAATTGCAATAATAATTATATATGTACTCCATATTTAACATGACATAGGGTGTGACAGATGATCTACTGTATACGTCTATACACAATTATATTCTATCTTGACCTTATAATTGATCAATGCTGCCAACATGTATAATACTACTATTAGCGTTTATGACTATGTTTCTAAATTTACTCATGTCAACATGATGAATTTTTTAGTGACAATAATGTGAAATGAAAACAACATTTATAGCATACACTACCGTATCACGTACCCTCTAGTGCCATTGAATTTGATGCTGTTGGACCGGTTCAATTTCTTCGGCGACGTCGTTTTCGACTCCGAATCAACATCAATTTCAACAATCTCCTCGATAATCTTGCAATCCTTGCCAAATTCATCATTTTCTCTCTCCTCGGTAACCTCACCACATAACTCAGCAACCCCAAAGTGACATAATTTTGCATTGAACGACGGCTCCGTTACGATGACGCTACTCGACTTAACATGGTTGTGCACGTACGTGACATCTAACCCGGTATTATTATGAATATAATCAAGCCCGTTTGCTACATCGGTCGCAATTTGAACCCTAGACATCCACGAGCTAAGTATCGTAAAATCGGGATTTTTCGTGTTATGTAACAAATCATATAAGCTAGCCCCACGTATAAAATCGTACACGAAATATACGTATTCCCCGGATATCGACGCGCCTAGTAGGTTCACTATTGCGACATGGTGAGACCTACAAATCGAGGACAATTTTTGCCTAACATATTGTGGTCGTAATTGTGTTTGAGATTTACGTTGGAAAATGATCACGTCTTTACCATGTAACGTACAACGCCAACACCTTGTAGAAGAAGATGAGGTGGGATTGGTGTAAGTCTTGGCTAAGAAGTTGTTGGTCGCAATGCGGATTTCGGAGATGTCGTATAGGTGCGGGTTCTCGGAGAGCGAGCTACGTAGGCTCGCTAGCGAGTGGCGACTTGAACCTACGAACGAGGACGAGGACGTGGTCGTGGTCGTGGTCGTTTTACGTAATTGGTTCGAGGTCGATGAGGTTGAGATAGACGTTGTGTTTTGGTTTGAAGGAGAAGAGGAAAATAAAGAGGTTTGTTTCTTAGACTTAGATGGTGATGATGTGGGTTGGATAACATCTATTGCCATCTTGGATCTACACATATGAAAAATTTTGTGGGTTATAAGATTATGTTATGTATCATATGATGATAAATAATGTCATAAGGAAATTTAGAGGGGATGAACCAGATGATTGATGAGTTAGGAAGAGGAAGAATGTGGAGACATTTTTTTTTTGGTTGTTGTTGGAGTCTTGGAGATAAGTTGCGTGATGCATTTGTGCATACATCACATAATGTGGACCGTTGGGCTGCCGAACTTTATATGTTGAAGACTTAAAGTTGATACATGATGATAATAATGTTAATATAATGTTAATATACTCCAATCCTTAGGTATATCTTTCCACTTTATTTTGCGAGCCTTTCATAGCCAATAAGATGTGATGAGAAATGATCGAATGTGGACAATAGATTTAAGATTATTACGAATCATAATGATCCAAATAACATAAAAAGGAAGATTTATAACATCGTGTATGTAAATTGGCTTAAATGATAATGAAAGATGATCAATCGATTATTTAGAATCGGAGGGAGTATGATGTTTACATCTTAAAAAAAATAAAATAATATTATGATATTTGATGGGGAAGTCAACTAAGGGTAGTAAGTCAAAACCAAGTTGGCAATAGATTAAAGGAAAAGTTAGAGGAGCAAAATAATGAAAGGACAAGCAATAAAGAGACATGGGGGTCAAGTGGAGAAAGGTGAAGCCGTGTGTAGGTGTTAAGTGTTACTAGTCCACTACTTAGTAGAATAAGTACTACTATTAAGTCATCAAGTTTCTTTGGGGTTCATACTGCGTGCATACATGGTACTATGAATTATGATCACTAATTATCTGTGGGAGGAGTCGTTAAAGTGGAATAGTAGTCGCCGGTAATGTAATCACCACTTCTCCTAAGGAGTCCTTGAAGTGGAGTATCGGTGGCCGGTACTGTAACCACTATTTATCCATGGGAGGAGTCATTAAAATGGAATATTGGATGTCGATTGGTATCTACAAAATAATATTGTCAAATAAGAGAAATAGTATTGCACCACAGTTACAAAAACCATCTATCTCGATTTTTATATGGAATAACACTCAAGAACCGAGTTCAATTATTACGACTAAAGGCTTGAATTTGAGAAAAAAAAAACCAGAAAATATGCAAAATAGTCAATCAAATTGTAAGAGAGGGCCAGACAAGGAATATCAATTTTAGCAAAGGTTTGAACAACTTGCATTATACGGAGTATATATTAATGTTTGTCTTTTGGAATAATTTCATAGGATTAGGAGGAGTGGTTTAGAAACGTCATGTGCATATGTTAGGCTCCAAGCCCACACTTGCAAATCTTTATTCTGTTTATGTTTAGGTTTATCCTCAATTGGGATTAAGCTGTAGCTTAATCACAGCTCATACTTTGAAATGTTTGGTGTAATGTACTTACTATGTTGTGTATGTATCCTTAACAAGAATCTAATTGAGAGTTCTTTTGGATCAACTTACATTTCCTGCTTTCTTCATTCATACGTATACATTTGGTATTATAACGCTTTAGAATCGGAAAAGAATAGTTAACGGATGGTGTGCAATATCGTTAAAGATTCATCAAAGAGGTGTTTTTCGCAAATCGCAACACATATACTTAGCCACCTTTTCTATTTGTCTTTAGCACTAAAGGCCTACCAAATACTAACAACAAACATGACACGATTATGAACGAAATAATTGTAAGTACAAAATGAATGTCCTTTCTCTATATATGATCGAGAAGGTATAAACTTTAATCAATTCATCAAAAATATTACATTTTCTGTAATCATACTTGAAGCAAATACTTAAATTCAAATTCATACGACATTTTCTCAACATTAATAACACTAGTAGACATTCTACCACTATTATTACTGTTGAGGCCCTTGAAACAGTCCACAATCGATTTTCTGAGTGACCCAGACGTAGGCAACTGGTGACAAACCCACTCGACCAACGAATCCATATCCGTCGCAAAATCAGGCATGTTCTGTACGAGCAGCTCCGGCAACCAAATCTTTTTCGACGTCGTTACTGATATCGAAGCTAGAAGATACTCAAGTTTTGACTTCTCAAGTTCTGTTGTTACTCCTTCAGCTGTGTATATTCTCACCTAAAGAGTGAACATCACGTATTATAAGTCTACTTAGACAAATGATGTTTTCACTTGCGTACATACGAGCAAGTTTTGAGTAAGATCGTTTCTAGTGATGTTTAAAGTGTTAGAATAGTATGTATGACTTACAGCAGGGGAAGAGCGAGTTCCGCAGCATAATCCGAACGTAACATTAGGATTTACAGCTCCCAGACCGTATAGTTCATGGATGATTAATTCCTTGCTATCCATTTCGATCTTTGTAATGAACCACGGGGAAAAAAAATCAGAGAGAAATTAAATCAGTCTTTGAGAGATTTCGAATACTAGAGAAATGTTAATAATTGTTCGTTTTGTTCGGAAATCAACCTAAAATCAAAGTATATCAACGAACAATTACATGTTGTACTAGCCCTTGTGCCACATCTATGACAAAAAAAAAAAAAAAAATTCACCTCTGACATGGTGGAAGGTGTTGGTTTCCTCAGAATGCAACGCTCTATGGCTTGCGCATTTACAGTTTTCCCTCCTACATTAAGTGTTGCCTAAATTCCATATGAAACAGTTATGCATGTTAGATTCGGTAAAGGTGGTATGTGACATGTCTAATTATTCGACCTTCAGTATATGACATTATGAATATACTATATACATGAATCATTACAAAAGTATCTCACATTTGAATATTTAAAGTTTGTGAAAGATCATGTAGATGATCATACCTTGTTTAGCAAACTGAATAGCTTGTCTGTGCTAGAAGGCACACCAAACTTCAGATATCCCTGCACCAAATTCAAAAGAAGCAACCACACATAAATTACTGACGATGGTAATGCCTGAAGTATTAGACAATTTCATAAACTTTGGTTTATGTTTCGTTTACGTGTTCTTCTGAATTAGTATAATGTAACACTTATGATCATCACTGAGTGGTAGTAGTACCCGGTTTGAAGCTGTTAAGATAAAGCCAATTATTGGGCCTTAAGTCCTCAACCATCAGTCTAGACTTTGGGTTGAGTTGACTCTTTAAGAGAAGCTAAGCCAGAATAAACCCGGATGTCGCAAAACCAAAAACAATTGAAGTTAATTAAGATCATCATTAAAGACTTACATTCATGATACAAGCATTGTATATGTTGATCCAGAATGCAAGCTTCTGTTGATCTGTTAAGGATCTAAGCTCCACCTTCTGGAGGCTGCTTAGTAAACCCCTGCACCCAAACAAGCATCTCAATAGTCAAACTCCCTTGTTACACCAAAAAAAATTAAAAAAAGTAAAGGTAAATTATCTCTGCTTGTTTTTACATACCTTAGCTTCTGGAACAAGGGGATTGAGCTAGAGTGAGAAACAAATTTCGGGTCCAAAGAACTCGAGGAGAACACAACCAAGTTCTTGCAAGGACCAATGTCTCTAGGAACAGCCCCTTCGATATCGAAAACACCGTAAGGGTCTTGCTGTTTAGACTCCTTCTGAAGCACTAGGCTGGTTGATAAGTTCACCCCTGGTTCAGTTCTGAAGCTCATAGAAGAATACAGGGACCTTGACACCGGTCCGGATTTCTCAAGCTCACTCTGCCTTGATGTCCTGATTAGCCTCACATACAGTAGGAGTAATGTCTTCATTATGTTTTCTGATAATTTGTTTGGTTGGCACTTTGTACCAATACTTTCTTCGATTTTTGCAGGGCCTGATATGGCTTTTCGAGGAAGATCTGCTCGGAATTCTGTATTACTCCTTTCCTGAGGCTACACAAAAAACGGAAAACGTAACTCAAGGTTGTATTGTGAGTCCACTAGTCTAATGTTTCGACTCATAAAGTAATAAACACGCTATATCAAGTTATCAACAAAATCTTTCTGATATAGAGGGCGAAAAATTGCTGCTGACATGCAAATGTTACGATAAATTGTGCATAAATATATAAGAATCAAGAAAAATGGTAGAATTATGAGAGTACCTTAGGAGTTGGATGTCTAAAATCGCGTAAGGGAGACGCAGGAGGATGTCTGAACTCTCGCAAAGGTGAAGCAGAAGGCTTCAGCATGCCACTCCTCTTTGCAATCACCCTGTCCTGCGTACTACTACTGTCCCTGTGATTCTGCACGTAGGGAGGCGAATGCGCTACCACTGCACTCGGGCTTCCTACCTTGTCATGATTATTACTGATTGTGAAGTCTGTGAGACTGTAACCGCCGCCATTTATGGCCTTACTGATGAAATGTAGAGCTTTGTTGCCGTATGCAGTCTGTTGATGATGATGGTGATCATCATAATTATTAGTCCCTTCCAAATTGACTCTTGAAGTTGTAGAACTAGTATTTTGTAACGAAGATTGCTGCTTTGCTCTGAGTTTTTTTGTTGCTTCTTGCTCACTCTTCGTATTCTTTTGAATCTGCTCTATCTGAGTCTCTAGTCGGGCTATCTCATCCTCGACTAAAACCAGCTCAGCTAACACCTCTTTCGTCTATTACACCGAGAAAAAAAACATCGATTTAGAGAAGATTCGACCTCAGTGTCTTACACATAGAGAGCGTATTTTCAAATGACCTATATTTTAAATGACGGGTAGAAAAAGAAGAATATTTATATTTGGTCTCACCGTTACACTATGTAAATTTCAATTTCCTTAGGTTTAGAAATATGAAAGGAATTCAAATCAAACATCAGCAATTTAAGGGAGCGGAGGGATTACCCGATAAGTCAATAACAACTTAACAAGCTAGTTTAATTGATTAATCCTACAATGGATATACATAACACTAATATACCTTAGGAGGAAGATGATTTGGGATAGAAAATTCCATGCCAGGCCTTCGATTATAAGCTAGTTGCAAAATTTCACGTATCTTCTCTTCATGGCTCAGCATTTTTTCCAGCACAGATACCTGTATCAGCATCAACAAGGAATAAAACTTGTTTTTAGACAACCAAATCTAGGAGCAACAGCTAGAACAGAAGGGCATGCTTTTCGACTTTGGTGATACGTAAACATCGAGTCAAAACAAAGTATGCCAGATATGACGCTATCTCATTTTCCTACAGTTTCTATTACGGGATATGAGATAGAGAACAAGCTAACAAAGCAAAATTATTCTATGTGTTGCATAAAAAGTGTGTGTCTACTTCATGTCAAATTTATGAGTACAGTTCGATTCTCTAGAGAGCTATCAGGTGCAGACACAAAGTAGTATTGGACTCTTGATGTGATCTTACATTTTACTTGTGAAACGATAAAATGTCATGAAAGAAGACACACACAACAATATTACGTGCTAGCTTAGGTGTTAATGCTATGCTTTTTGGCCAAATGAATTTCTACATTATGTGTCCTACTCTTAATTCTCTTGCATTGCTAGATGGTGAAAATAAGTGAAATGACTCTAGTTTTACCTTGTAATCAAACGCTAGCGGTTGGCTGTATATATAAGTAACAACGACTAAAACACTTGTTCCATTTCACTGAATTCTTTACGTTTAGTCGTTATATTGATATTTATATGAGATGATTTGGAAGAAAATCAAAGATATAATAACCAAGATCAGAGCACTAAATTTCAGATAATCATATTCATATTAATGTAGTAATAAAAGGAAAAAATCGGCATGTCTTACTTGGTATATCTGTCATATTGTGTTGGCATGATCTCATGGATAATGTGAGTCTAAATCACCAAAAATATGAAGGCTAGCTAGCTTAATATAAAGTTTATCTAATTATAGAGTGAAATTATATATATAAATCCATGGCGTTGAGGTACTAAATTCCATATAAGAAATAACTGCTAAGGTGCACTCACAAAGATAGGGCAAACTCTATGTAGTTGACGTATCTTGTTATATCAAAACAAGATACTAGCATTAGCATAACTTAGTCTAACGATAAATTTGAACTAAAAATCGTTCTAATTACACCTAACATTATATTGATCACAACAACGTAACAAATTATGTGTAAGACCTAAACTTAATTAATCTTAATCGACAAACAAAACGTAATGTTCTCATATGAAATCAAAATGTTCAAATTAAACACAAGGAAAAATCAACATTTAGTAAGTTAGAGATTAATAGAGATCAGTACGTTGACAGTAGACTTGTAGTTGAATTCATACCTCTCTTTGCAACTCTTCTCTCTTATGTTGGCCTCCAAGAAATTTTTTACCCTGCATATATAATTATCAAAAACTCAAAAAGCCATGAAAACAACAAGCTCATCTACTAGCTATACATAAAGTGTATGTAGTATCATAAATTAAAGAAACTTCGCTAAGACTCATTTGGTTTGAATATATGAGATTATAAGACTCGATCATAACCTTGATTTTGTAAGAGAACGAAATAGATAAGAATAATATAATACAACATACATATAATTCAGATGGCCCTCTAAGTATTACATCATTCGCAGTAGTAGTAGCCATGGTAGACGACATAGGATTATTAAACCGGCTCGGCTGAAGCTTCCTCTCCCTACGCTTCCTCACCCAAAAGCCAAAACATGCGCAGGAGACGTCAACAATGCGTCGTGTTGTGTCGAAATCTCGTCTGAAGAAAGGGAAGTGACGCTTAGGTTTGAAGGGAAGACGATGAGGAGCATCAACTTTTGTTGTTGTTGAAGTAGAGGGTTGCTGATCATGTAAATTATCAAAGGCTTGAGAATGAAGATGTAATGATGTTATAAGAGAAGATGGGAAGGAGCTTTCAACTTCACTTCTTCTCTCTTTCTCTGATGTTAACTGTCGTCTTAGTTGGTGGGACATTTTTGTGCGTAAAACATGGCGTAGCTTGCACTTGCAGTTTGGCAGTTGTACTCCTTTGTATTGGTGGTTTGATAAAGAAAAAAATACTAATAATTAAATTATTTATTTTGTTAATTGCTCAATCCTAATCCTAATATTTGCTAATTTTTCTTAAAAGGTAATGCAAGCTAATCATTAGTAGTCAAGATTTCATTTGTAATTCCTTGCCCTTTTTGTACATATAATAACATAAAACAGTTTTCACATTACATGATAATGTATTCACCACGGTGTTTCGTTTATGAATACCACATTGTGAAGATAAACTTGCGACTTTGAGTTTATTAATTCAACACTCGGCATGGGTGGTGGGATGAGAGATTTATATGATGGTCGTCAGCTTATCTACAAACTCAAGCAAAAGTCAGGGCTAGCCCCGATCATGCAATCGTCTGAAATATTATTAAATTCTGCTTCTACCTAATTAATTACTTTGTTTGATAAGCAAATTGTCTCTAATCTTATGCAAAAATGTGTAGTTTATGTGCGATGTGTGTTTTATATTTTTTTTTTTGGTACATAAAGGAGCAACTAATGCTACGGGGGGTGGGGATATGAGGATTTGAACCCGGGACATCCCCCAGGCAGATTGGTTTCCTAACCACTAGGCCAACCTTGATCCAGTGGCTATGTCTCGTAATAGTGATTCAGTGGTGCAGTTTTACTCGTCGCCCGAGGACTTGTAAACTGTTTGGGACGACTTTGACAAAAGTACTTGATAAGAGACTCTCACTTAAAGAACAAAGAGTCGACAATAGAAGCAGCTTAATTAGTCCCCCCTAACAAGGACTGATATCGATGATATATAAAGAGAGAATGATTACATCACTTCCTTTGGAAGATTACCATAAAATTGAATGCTACAGTTCGACTTATTAGACCAAAAGCAACAAGGATCCATAAACAGAGAGCCCAGTTAGTCACTTCATAACCTTTCTCATAAAGCGCACCACACCGTGTTACCAGCCAAACTCCAGAATACCTGACATACATGTATGTGAAGATAAATTATAAATCAGTTTAGATATTCCGAACTCGTCATGACACAGGATACTATGCTCAATGCTTATGCGTTTGATACAGGTACCTACTTAAACCGTTGCACACGGTCTTCGTAAGCTGAACAAGCTGTTTAAGCCTATAAAGTGTAAACAGATTTGACTGGGATGTTCAGTAACAAACTGAGACATGTTTCTTTGACATATGATGATTACATGGGGTACCTAAGACCAGTTTGTCCAATTGACCCAGGGTATCAGGCAGACTTCTGGTATCATGCCCTACTGGGTAGCAATACACATGAGAACGATATTCCACTGACCGTGACTGATCTACAGAGTGATTGGACCATAAAAGCCGGCCTCATGGAAATGGCACTTCTTTTTTCATCGGTAAAATGATCAGCGAGTGTACTGAGATATGGTTAGGTTAGCATAATTAAAGAAATGATGCCAGGCAGGAATGTCCAAGATACCGTATGGTAGCTGATGATGCACAGTGTCGATAATCACCTTATAACCCAATTATCAATGTTTGAGCAGTGAAGACACAAAATTCGATATAACAATCTGATGACGAATTAAGAACAGAATAGGAGCAGAGTTTAAATGAGCAACAATGGTGTTTGGCAAGCATAAATCTCCAATCTTAGCAGCAAGAAGGTTTTATAAAGGGATAGAGACATGCTGCATTTTTCGCTAAGATTTACAATGTTCATTCCTACAGAGAGAGTTAAAGATAGCAATCCATACCTTTGTGCATTAGCTACCACAAATGCCTCAAGCGCCCACTTTGGATAGCACAAATCTTCTATACGCTTAAGAAACCCACTTGGTTTCTCTTGATTTGCAATCAGGGTCAACACAACTGGAAGTAGCACGGACCACTGCACCAGAAAAGTAAAATCATCTCAAACCAAATTCTATTGTAGACAGTATAATCTCGTTTCATGGAGTCTTCTCCTATACACTTCCAAATTCTCTCTAATTCTACTTTCGAAAATTTCCCTTTTTACCCGTACTCGTCAATTTTTCCCACAGTAGATGTGTACAAAGACTTGATACTTCAGTTTAGGCCACAAAATCTTTTTTTTTTCTTTTCTTTTTTGGAAAACTAGCCAAAGTCCTAAACCTAGACACATTTTGGTGTCTGATACTGGATCCCAAGTCCGAACGACTTGGCTTTTTAGTTGGCATAGCTTTTTGCAAAGTCACAGAATTGACAGAGATACATTTAAACGTAGGTTTGCTATGGTAAAGTTAAAAAGACCAAGTAAACATATAGATGCTCGAAAACAATGACAACTTGGGGAAATTACATGTTAAATTGATGAAGGTTCATAGCTATATCAAACTAAAAAGTAAAGAAAACTGACCAGTTGAGCAGGACCTGGTTCGAGGAAGATGGCAAGCACATAGGCTATTCCGCTCACACAGTAAACAAGACAAATCAAAACGGCATAATTCTCAAACACGGAAGATCGAGGATTATTGAAGAAGTAGAACATTGATAGATAAACCACAGGCTTGACAATTGTATTGAAATGGTCGATTGTATCCTTAGCAAGAAACTAAGCCAGGCTGCTCATGCCGGAAGAGCTCTCTCTCCAGTAGTGCAGCTTATCTAACGAAAATGATCTCAGGGAAGCAATCTTACACAATAAAGCTGAAGGAAAAAAAGTCAAAAGCAATGATTGTAAGAGAGAATTGTCACAAGATATGAGGTTGGTCAGAAATATTTCTTTCATTTTACAACTATATATTTTGTCATCCACGAGACAATTACTTATGATGATTCATGTTAGCCGACCCCAAATCATTTTAGAAAAAAGGCTTGGTTGTTGTTGTTGTATGAGTAGAAAGACACTTCTTTTGCTGTTGTTGTATAAGACATTATTCTTCTCTATCACACGAGATCCACTTCATATCCAGAAGAAAATCAGATAAATCAACAAATCTTGTAAGGATGTCTAAGTTGAAATGAGAGCACAAGAATAGTAGACTTACAAACTGCAATGACCGTGTACGTATAGCCAAGTGCTCCAAATGTCTCATCACTCACTTTAGCGAGTGTTCCTAAGCAGGCTCCCGCGAGTAGCAAAATGAGGTAGTCCACAGCTTGTGTTCTAGCTTCTCTAAGTCTCTGCTTCCCAACCCTAAAGGCACGAAAAGAAAAAACAATTACTTGTACTCATTGAAGCTAATCATAGATCAGACTTTATGCCTGGTTGGCCAGACACCTTTATTATATGGAGACTGGGCAAATGTGAAGCTCAATAATCTTATCATTTCGTGAAAAGTCTTTTTCTTTCTAATGTCGCAAAGACAGAAGAGAACGGATACAACTACCTTCCAAGAAAAAATCTGTACTGCTGGAAAATGCCAGGAGTTATTCTATTTGATAAGTCATTTGATTTCAAGATGTTATGTCGTATATGGTCTTTCTTCAGCTGAACATTGCACTTCACATCCAGCCAAAGATCTCCTGCAAAAGACTGTCCTTCGATGTTTGCTGCAGGAGTTTCTCCACCAACAGAAGCTTCAGCGTTTGATGATCCTGGCAGACCAAGCTCACTTTGCAAATCAAGTGGCACTGGATAACCATTATGAAGCATCCACCTGATAGGTAGTTCTTTATAATTTATATCTGAGTTTGGCTTCACCACACCCTCTAAGATGTCAATAAAGTGGTCGGGAGGATTAATTCGCTCTGGGACAGCGATACCAATGCCAGCAAAATATTCTTCAACCTTCCTTGCTGGTCCAAGATATGCAATTAGACCACCTTTAGCCAGAAGTATCAAATCATCAAACATCTTGAACAACGTATAGCTGCAGCAATTCAGAAAGCATATCCAAATAACATTAGAGTCCTCAAACATTGTGAACAACATATAGCAGGTGAATTTTTCAAGACCTGAAATGACTTGATCAATCCTTAAACGGGTTAAGAACCTAAGACAATCCGAAAAAGAAAGCTGCCCTATTTTACCCTTCCAGGCTGAACGATATAAATGTACCCTGGCCTAACAAGATACTAAGAGTTCATCTATGGGTACATAGCCAAGTGTGGAGCATCACTCAATTCTTAAGGTATGGGGAGACTGTCCTAACATGAGGATACGGCTGAGGGGACATGTCATCAAAAAGAATTTAATCAAAAGGTTCAATTTAATTACACAAGACGGTTAATATATGACGATTCATGTTAGCCGACCCTAAATCATTTTGGGAATAAGGCTTGGATGTTGTTGTTCAATTTAATTACACAAGATTTTAAAGTGAAACCGAGAGATGTTTGGGACATACGGTTTAAATCAATAAACCAATAGGAAATACTTTATACATCAATCTATTCATCTACTTATGTCGTGGACTCTCTTTATGTCTCTCCAAGGAGACTGTGAGATAGGCAAGGGTCGGGTACATATTTCATACCTTATCCTTGAGTGTTGTCGCACATGGGTATGGCCCTAGAACTCAAGGGTCGGGGTAATATACGCTCATTGTCTTTCTTCTCTTCTAAGATATGGTCCTACATGGTGGACTGTTGAGATATATAAAGCACAACCACTGGCATTGCAGATAAGTTAGTCTTGTACATGTCCTATTTGATAAATTGGTACTCCAAATTACCTTGGCTGGTGAACCACCATGCAAATATTTACCCCTTCAAGTGCTTCGCGGCGGAGTGCTCTAAGCAACAACAGAGATGATGAACTGTCAAGTCCAGATGTAGGTTCATCCAAGATCAACAATGATGGCTCCATGACCATCTCAAGCCCTACATTAACCCTTTTCCGTTGCCCTCCTGAGATTCCGCGTTTCTCTACAGTGCCAACAAGGGAATCTCGAACAGCCTGCAGTCCCAGTGACTCGATGACCCTCTCAAGAACTAGGACCTTTTCTGCTTTTGAAAGACTTGCTGATAATCTGAAATTGTGATCTTAGTCAGAAGAGCAAGAACATACCAAGAGGAGAAGAAGCACTCACAGAGTCAAGTGAATAGATAAATGAAAATCTACCAAATGCTCCCTTCTAAAGATCGAGAGATCATCGTTCATCTCAAAATTATCTAACTCCCTATATCATATGACTTCATGCTAAATTGAATGCTACAATCTTCGGCACCTTCGCTTCCTCAGAAAGACGTTGCAAAAAAACAAAGCCCTTGCCTAGGATTTCAAGAATTATCTCTACTTAACTTACGCGAGACAATTAGTAATGCGACCTATAATCCTGGCATGCAACCCCTCTAATTATTCAACTAGCATACTTGTAGACTCAAATCACCCTGATTTGACATCAGAAATTATGATTCAAACAATGAGGCTTAGTAACAGAAACGTCATTAAGCACTTGAGCAGGAGACTAACAGCACAAGGAAAACTCAGAACTAAAAAATTGAATTGTTATTGAAGCATTATAATAAAGTATGGCATACCTACATCTTGCACTGAACCACAAATTCTCCTCAACTGTCAAATTTCCATGCACTATATCATCTTGAGGCACAAATCCAATAATCTTTTTGTAGGAGTAAGTTGATTCAGCTTTTCCATTTATTAGAATCATGCCAGTCTTTCTGCAACCAGTAGCCTTCCCAGCCAAAGCAGATAAGAATGTTGTTTTTCCAGCTCCCGATGGACCCATGACAGCTGACACCCGTCCAGGAGATATTTTGCCAGTAACGCACCGCATCAGATGTTTCTTTTTCCCCTTCAATGTAAGGGTTAAATCTCTGAAAGCAACCTCTAAGGTGGGCCTTTTCCTGATTTCCATATCAGTAGCCATAGAGAGTATTCCTGAGAAAGTGAGGTTACTATTCTGCTCCTGCAGCGCCTTCTCTTTCTCAATTTGGCCATATGCGTATTTGAAAATTTGACTTTGGGTCTGTAATTTCTTTGCCATCGCATTCTTTTTCAGATTCTTATCCCCAATCTCCAAGTTAAAACCCTTCGGCCCATCAGGATCCTCAATTTCGCGCATCATCTTTGTAAGATCACCGTGCTC
>JBBYHQ010000018.1:2538452-2552535 GCA_038382645.1 Spergularia azorica
GAGTGGTGTGGTCTACGAATCACGATAAAACCATGCCCAAATAGACACTAAGGCGCCTAAATCAACCGAATTAACACTTCACATTTACGCCTCATCAATAACCCATTTACAAACAATGAATAAAGTTATCACGTCATTGCCTATTTTTCTTATTTCTTTCTTCTTTATTTCCTTCATCTCTTTCCTTCCTAACACCTTCCATACCGCTCCTCCCAACTCACACCACCGATGACCAGCAGCATTGACCACTAACCACCGCAACAACCACCAGCCTCCTCCCCACCAACTTTCCCAATCAACCGATTGTGGTCGCGCCACCCAACGCCGCCGCACACAAATTCATATAATCGCCGTCATCGTCGTTGAATTTTGCCCCAATATTTAATAGGCGCCACGCTTTTGTTCAGATTTGCTCAACTCCGGCGCAGGGCGTCAGAAACAGAGCCCCGCGGGATGATTGACTCGGCAGTGTGCGTTTAATGGAGGTAGTGCGGTATGTTTAGTGGTGGTTAGTGGCAGGCGGTGGTGGTGCAACTGGTGGGAGAGGTGGCGTAGATGATCGGGAATAGATTTAGGACACTTTAATTTCAGTTCTCCATTTGTATATTGACTCATGGGCCGGCCCTAACCAACCCTTTTTTCATGGGCAGGCCGTACCTAGCCCAAGTTATTTTTATGGTGGCCCTTGCCCAACCCATCAGAAAATGGGTCGGCCTTAAACAAGCCCTGCCCGCCCATTGTACAGCTCTGAGGTTAAATTGTGGGCTTCAGAATGCAGAGTTTGCAGAGAGGGAGAAGACGTAGAAGGTACGGTTTTCCACTTTTTTGGACTAAAAAGGATTAAATTGTGTTATTATATTTGTTGAGAGGGGAAAGAAGAGTATGCAAGACTCAACATTTTTGTGAATAAATTGTGGGGAGTAAATTGTGTCATATTCTCTCTTCCAAGAGAAATTGCTCATATGACAATTTCTCATTTCTTTTATGTTCATCTTTTGATTTAACTTTTTCTATTTTCATCTTAGATAGAATAATTTGATAACTGCGTAAATGTAATACTTCGAAATAAAATGTGGGCATATTTTGGGGCTTCATATCTGATTATTTATGCTCTTCATTTTTTTTTTTTTTTGACACAAGTAGGCTCTTCGTATGATGCCGGTTTTGACGCTAGATTTTTGGTCAAGCTCCCTTTGGGTTTCTACGCAACTCAACAATGTGGAATTGTCAATTATGATATGGGTGAACGAGTAGAAAGTTTAAAGCATGTTAGCTAGATCGTTGTTCTAATTCGAATTGCATGCATATGTAGGAGATTTCCGATGGGCGTGAAAGTTCAAGACCCATTTAAAATTAAATTACTTAGTAGACTAACTTAAAACGATCAAATTATTCAGACAATAGTGCTCAACTTCAAGATGCGATTAATGAGCATATATATATACTTGAAGCAAATCATATCGTAAGGTCTAGTCAAGTTGTCATAATAAATGGAATCAGACATTTACTAGCTAATTTTGACGCTATCCAAAAAAAGAATGATCTCCTAAATGTTAGTACGTGGAAGAGGCATTTTTAGCATTTTAGCATTGGATATCGATAGTGGAGTTAAGTGTGAAAATGATGTCTGAACTTTCTAAAAGAGGTGAAAGTGGTGTCTGGGAATTTATTGAGCTGAATTTGGTGTCTCTGTTTCCTTCCGTCAGTCAACTCCTTTAATTCTCTCCATATTCTCTTCTCTCTCCTCAGTCGTCCTCTTTATCATCGCCATCCTCATCCTCACCATTCCAAAATCTTCAATATTACAAATCATCCTCTTCATGGCTCATCATTCATCATCATCTTCACCGCTCTCCACCACCACAACCGCCCCTATCTATGGCTCGTAACCACTCTCTATGCTTCTTTTTTTTTTTTTGTTAATTTGAAAGTTGTGACTTGGCGATTTTTCTGGGTTTGATTTGGGGATTTTTTAGGGTTTGATTTGGGGATTTTTCTGGGTTTAATTGAGGATATTTCTGGGTTCATCATTCAATATATATAATATTTCTGGGTTTAATTGACGATAGTTACAATAATGCCAAACTTTGTCTATCTAGAAATAACGCACAGAATTGAGGATTCTAAGTCAAATTACCAAGCCAAAAACCCCATCATTAAGCCAGCATTGTACCTCTAACTAACATCAGGCGAAACTCAGATTGATCAATGAAATACTTGAGGTGTTCATCAGGCGAAATAAGTGGTGCATGGCTCCTTCATCATCGGCTCTACCATCATCACAATATTCATGGCTCAAAAAGTAGATTTAATTGAAGAGCAAATTTGAGTTTGATAAAAAAAAAAAAAAAAAAGGAGAAAAATTAGATCAAAAAAATGTTGGGTGGCGAGAATTTATGGGATAAGGAATTTTTTAAGGACGATTTTTCTGGGTTCATATGAGAAATTCAGGATGAGTTTCTAAGATTTTTGGGTAAATTTTATGACGAAATTGTAGATAAGGGTTTATTGAAAAAAATTTGGGATGGAGAAATGGTTTGAACTGAGAGCTTGAGACGATGAAGATGAAGATATTGAGTGTGGAAGGAGGAGAGAGAAAGAAAAGGGCTCTGCAAATGTCTAACAACTCTACCAGAGCATTAAATGCATGGGACACGTTGTCACTTACTCACGGCAAAGATAACGCCACTTGACGGAGACACCAAATTAGTGTCAAAAAGTTGCAAGACACCAATTTGGTTGATTTTGCAAAGTTTAATCACCATTTTGGCACTTAACTCTCGATAGTGTATTGTTCGCGCTATCTACTACCTAAGACGAGATGGCAAATTCGCCATGGCCCGATTTTCTGACGAACGTGTCTGTAATTAATCATATCAACTTGCCCGCCCCCCTGGTCTTGGCTCGGATCACACTTGCCAAAGTCATTACCCAGATTGAAACACTGAGCTAATAGAACTTAACAAACAAGAAATGGACTATAAATTGAAGAGAATGATTCATGCATATGCCTATAAAGGCTACAATCTTAATAAATTAAATCAGTGTCATGGTTGTTCATGCAACAGGAATAAGCTCAGAAGTCCCCCCCCCCCCCATTTTGCAAGGCCTTTTGTTGGTCCCTGAGGCCTCAGCTAGGCAAAATTCAGGTTCAAAGTTCGGGTAGCGAGCGTCTTCGGATCGCAGGTGTCGGAACCAGTTACTTCCCGAGTTTTTCATCATCCGCATACACTATCTTGATCACCTACAAGCTCTCTTCTTTCCTTAAATAACATTTAGCTTCCGCAATAGCTTGAAAAGACTGAAAACCAACAAGTTTCATATGACATTTCACATACAAATGCACCTTCACTCCTTCAGAGACAGCGTACTTGGAACTTCGTAAAATACCCGGTCTTTGTCAGCATGATCCACATCCATCAATGTATCTCTGATTTTGAGGATAGGAGCATGCATTCCCTCAAAAGTAAGGACAAACAGTTCTCATCTCTAAGACCTAGCTGTCAGACTTGAAACTGTTGAGCACATTCAGACAATCAAGCTCTCACTAGCAATTTAGTTTCCGTCGTATATATTTTTAGATGGGCTTGTATGTGCAGGATTCTTGGTTGACATATGAAAGAAGCATTCAGCACAGGAATTACTTAGAAATTAAAGACTCGTGGTATATTCGCTTGTGGGAACTGCCAAAGCTTGTCACCAGCTTCTCTGCACCCTTGTTGTTGATCAATGACATATAGGCAAACTCTTACTTCCTTCCTTAGGAGGTGGCCAGGAGATTCGTTAGGTAAGACCAACCTGCATCATTAAGACTGTTAACAACAAGATTAATACCGAACAAGAAGAGTACAATTTCTCTATCATTCTCACAGATAGAAGTCAAAGGCATAAGGCTGTTCATCAGAACAAATCATCATGGGGTTTGGATGCCAATAAAGCATGGCTTTCCCTTGCATGTAAACGAGATCATGTCCCGTAACACATGACAGATGCTTGACCAGACCGAAAACAAAAGGCCAATGAAAAATATTCCAGTGGTGGATAAATGAAGAATAGTAAAATAACACATCTCAGGAACTCCAAGAGTTAAAGGTCTACTTCCAACAAATGGCATATGCTCCATAGAAAGAAAACAAGGAAAGAGTCCAAAACATGCTCAAGCCTAGATGATTACCTGTCCCAAACCCAGGAGTAGAATTATCTCTATCTGAAGACCTTCGCCACCCACCATCTTTACCACCAAAGCCACCCCATTTACCATAGGAACCGCCAGTTGCAAGAAAGTAACTGATTAGATAGATATTGACTCATGGAGCAGATCATTATTATAGTAGAGAACTAAGTAGCTGAAAACTGACAAATATAGTAGACGACTAAGTATAGTACATGTAATCCTGCCAGCACAGTCGGTAAGAGTAATGTAGCTACACATGGGACTTGTGTTCTATTCCCAGTGGCAGCATTTTCAGCTTCCTTCATGAACTTTATTTTCTTGTTTCTGCCCTCATTTCTTCTTAAACACTTTATCTTCTTCCTTTTCTATATACTCCGTATGAGATTTCTTTATCTTCTTGTTACAATTAACTTCTAAAATGTTCTCAAAAAATATCTTTAAAGTAGTAATTAATTTTTTTTTCTTTGTTTAGAGAATGAATTTGATTAGCTAACAATAGAGTATTTCACAAATCGACTTAAAGGAAAAAAATGACATTTCAGGGGCCCCATTTTGGAAGTTCGCCCAGGGCCCCAGAAATCTCCCACACGGCCATGTATACGTCCAATAAAATGATAAGCACGTGGTCACAGGCTAACAGCATCAAGACCAAAAGTATATAGACTACAAACAGAATCTTCGAAATTAAACCTGCTAGAATATTCTGTTACTACTTGTTGAGAATCATAAGATTGTGCCACCATTTGACCAGCTTGAATTCTTTGTAAAAACAGAGTTTAATGATGAACAAGGGTTTTGAGAATTTGAAGTGCAATTTGCGGCTGCGGTTGTGTGTATTTCAATCTACCAAAACAATGTACAACCTATGACTATTTATATGAGAATGCTCATGGCAAAACCTAGATGATTTGTACAAACTGACAAAATGCATTTACAAGCTGAGATTAAAGCAAATAAATTAAAGCATCTCCCTTCTACCAACTTCTCTACTAGTTTTCACAGCTTATTCTTGTACTTTCTGCTCACATGATCATGTGCTTTTCCTCTTGTGTTTGCGCCACAAAGACGCCCACTTTTGGCTTAAATTGTAACAGACTGAGTTTGCAAATGAGCCCATCTTCATGCTACTTTTACACTCCCCCTCAAGGTGGGGGTGCAGACATCTCTGAACTCCCATCTTGCCTAGGAGATGCCGGTGTTGAGACATTGTAAGTGCATTAGTAAGAACATTTAGAAGGGACATAGGCAGGAATGAGAGCACCCTGACTAACCTTATCTATGATGAAGTGGCAATCTATCTCAATGTGTTTGTTTCTTTCATGAAGAACTGGGTTGGCTGCAATGGACAATGCAGCCTGATTATCAGACTTTAGAGTAGCTGCATCAAGATTCTTGAGACCCAGTTCTTTGAGAAGAGACGAAATCCAGGTTATTTAACAAGTTGTAAGAGCCATAGCTCTATATTCTGCCTCTGCAGATGAACTGGCAACCACACCTTGGTTTTTAGATTTCCATGAGATGGGAGAGTGTCCAAACAAGATGCAGAATCTGGTAGTAGACCTTCGAGAGAAAGGACAGGAGGCCCAATCTGAATCAAAATAGGCAGATAGTTTTGCAGCAGAAGAGTAGCTATAGGCAAGGAGAATTTCCTGACAAGGTGAACCTTTCAGATATCTTAACACCCTCTTTGCAGCTTGCCAATTATCAGAAAGACGTTAGAGACAGCATGAATTGACTAAGGAGCTGGACAAAGAAGGAGATATATGGTCTAGAGATTGTAAGGTAGATTAGTTTCCCTATGAGACTTCTGTACATCTCAGAGCAAGGTAAAGGAGTGCCCTTGTTTGGTTCCAGTTTCTCATTTCCATCCAATGGTATCTTCAGAGTTCTCTCTTTCTGCATTCCAAATTCTTGTAGCATATCCATCACATACTTTTTCTAAGATACAAAATACCCTGCTGAGTATGAGCGATTTCCAATCCAAGGAAATATGACAATACACCAAGGTCTATCGTATGAAATTCTCCATTGAGCATGACTTTCAGCTTTTTGATTTCTGCTGAGTCATTTCCTGAAATCACCATGTCATCAACATATATAAGAACAGTGGTGATGCTTCTCTGTTGAGCTTTGATGAAAAGGGAAGAGTCAGCACTAGATTGTTTGTACCCAAAGCTGATTAAGGCAGTGGACAGTTTTGCAAACCACTGCCTTGGGGCTTGTTTCAGACCATACAGTGATTTTATGAGCCTGCAAACTTTGGTGGTGGTTGTAAGGGCGTCTTTTCCAACAGTGACCCTACTCCCAACATCTGTGTAACCCTTTGACAGCTGCATATACACCTCCTCCTTTAAATCACCATGAAAGAAGGCATTTGTAACATCCATTTGGCATGTCTCCAAGCCAAACATAGATGCTATGGCTAGAAGTGCTCTTACTGTGGTTATCTTAGCTACAGAAGCAAAAGTTACAATATAGTCTATGCCTTCCCTTTGTCTACATCCCTGAACTATTAATCTTGCCTTATATCTTTCCAGAGATCCATCAGGTTTGAACTTCAGTTTGTATAACCACCTGCATCCAATGGCTTTTCTTCCTTTAGGCAACTCTGTTACTTCCCAAGTGTTATTCTGTTCAAGTGCATCCAATTCCTTATTCATTGCCTCCACCCAATTTTTATCCTTCACTGCTTCATGGTAATGATAGGGTTCATGGTTTTGTGCAATCTGCTCCACCATGTTAACAATTATACCATTTACTTCTGCATCAGCTACAGGTATGGCTTGTGGTGCATTTTTTATGTTGTTTCCTCCTTTTGAAATAAGTCAAAGAGTCTTTCATCCACACAAGGACTCTCCTTTCTCTATCTAATCTCCTATGTGGTGCTCTTTCAGACTCCCCCTTACTAGGTAGAGTCTCACAATCATTGTCATTTTTTGTGTCTGATGTCACTGCATATGGTTTTTCTCCACTCACTGCATGTGTACTCACTTCTACTGGAGTATCCTGTCTATTTTCCTGAAAAATGGGTAAAGTCATTGACTCATTGCTTATCTCAGAAGGCACTGGGTGCAGGAACACATTTTTGGTCCCCTTTAGGAAGGAAAAGACATGCTCATGGAAAGTCACATCTCTAGAGACAAATCTTTTCTTGTTGATCAAATCCTGCGGTTTATATCCCTTCTGTGTTGTTGGATATCCCAAAAAGACACTTGGCATACCTCTAGGTTGAAACTTATCTTTGTTTCTCTCAGTATTGTATGCCGTTGCTAGACAACCAAAAGCCTTCAGATTGGAGTAATCAGGCTCTTTTCCATGTATAATTAATGTCATATGGAGTTTTGTTCTTGATGACAGAGGAGGGCAGTCTATTTATCAGATATGCAGGAGTCATAACACAATCTCCCGAGTATCCAAGAGCCAATCCTAATTGGAACCTCAGTGACCTGCTGACTTCAAGAACATGTCTGTTTTTTCTCTCCACTACCCCATTTTGCTGTTGTCTAGCTATCTGCAATTGTGGAAGCTGAAGACAGAAAATCAGGAAGATCAGGAGCATGGGAAGCAATGTTATTGTCAGATAACAAGAGCCAAGGAGCAACATGCGAAGGCTGTTGAAGTCAAAAATGCATTAACCAAGAATTACTCTAATTGTGTTAGAAGAAAGTCTTAGAAGGTTTCTATATTAAGGTTTAGCCATATTTAGCTAACATCAATGTCAAAGAGTCACAATCTTGTGAACTTGTGTAAGGTAGAATTTGATATATATTTGTAACATTGTTATACATGAACTATCAAGAAAGAAGCAATAATATACACATAAAATTACAAGCCTAAACTCTGTCCTAATTTCTCTCCAATCTTTATGCACTTGAACACCTTCTCGTCTTCATGGATTACTCACTTGAAGTCATCAAAAAACAAACCCTACACGCAAAAGGGCATTGCCAAGCATGCCTAGCCACTTAAACAAACCCTCTTTTCCATTGAGGGTTCCTCTTGAAGGGTACACAACCAGTTACGCTAGCCCCATTACTATGTTGGGCACAACATTAGAGAGAAAATTAAGGGGAGCGATAGGATTTTCACCTGAGCCCCACCATTCCCCCCTTTCTCTCTAATGATTTGCCCCGGGGCTAGCAAAACCGGTACACAACAACACAAAGTCTGACGCTTTACTTGATTTCGGTGCATTTGGGTTTGTTCGAGTCGACTGGACCGACATTTTATGTGATTTTGGTCCGAAATATTATAGATATAAGTGCTCGTTTGAGGAGGGGTACCCCTGATGAGCATAAGCGGATACTCGCTTCAAAATTCTAAAACAAGAGAGGAAACCACCATGAACCGTTCCTAATACCGGGATCGAACCTAAAAATAATTGGTTCTGGATCTTAATTTTGATACAATTGAGTAATTGACGACAAACCATCATAAATAATAAACGATACCGTTACTAATTCACTGCATCAAACCATAATAGTCGAACGTCTCGAGGATTAGCTATGGTACCGCTATTGCCCTATATATCATCACTAGTTTGCATGCCCGGCTCGCGCCCGGACTATTTATTTATATTGTTTATACCCCTTTCATAAAAATGTAAGTTTATTTTTGTTATAATATTATTAGGAAACATATTTTACATTATTTTTTTCTTTGTACTTTTGTCATCCGTCATATTATATCACTATCGATTTATTTCTACTTACTCATCATATTTTTATTTCATTTCCACTATTACGTCACCCGTTATACTATTTCATTATCATTCCCCTAGCTATCACGTCACCCGTTATACTATTTCATTCTCATTTCACTATCCCGTCATCCGTTGTATCACATTATATTTCAATTTATTATCATAAATTAGTTGTACTATAATAACTAATTATTACCATAAATTATAATATCCATAAATTTGATAATACTTACCATATTATACAATTCCGTTGTGCTATCTAATTAATATGTGCCAAGTGTGGACAAACTTGGTTCCCGTTTTAATATATAGCATTAGATTATCTAATTATTCTGACATTAGAACGTCTCATGGACTTCATCCGGGACTAAGTCCCTGTTTGATAGGACTTATTTGCAGTAGTATTCAGATCAGTTCAGAATCATTCAGATCAGATCAGATCAGTTCAGAATCATTCAGATCAGATCAGATCAGAGTCATTCAAATCAGATCATATCAGATCAGAAATGTTCAAATTACTATCAATGTATTTGGTCCATAACTGATACTAATTCGTTGAAATTTTGAAATTCAATCAAAATTTCAACACATTCAGATCAGATCAGATCAGTTCAGAATCATTCAGATCAGATCAAATCAGAATCATTCAGATCAGTTCAGAAAGATGCAGTCCTATCAAACGGGGCCTAAATGTCAAAATGGACCTCGTATTACTCATATGATATTGCCACAATTAACATTTCACATCATAATCAAAAAGCACTAGCTAGGCAGAGGTAAAATTAAAGCTGTCACACCTATTCCTAGTAAACAGCAAAGATGAATTAGTAAACCCAAGTCTAGAATTCTCCAAATCAAACTGCAGCAAATTGTTCTCCAACTGATACGATCCGATCACAATCGCTGCCTTCACATTGACGCCACCATCCACAACACCAAGACAATACGCACCTATACTATTAACATTCACCATCGAATTAGTCCCTGTGACTGACCACACTACACTTTCACTCCCCATTACCAGGTTTATATCCGGCGCGATTACTCCAAGTCGCGTAAACGGTAACGACCCAATCTCGTAACACACCTTAAATGGCGCGATCGCCTTAAACCTCTTAGGCAAAATTCCCGCCGGCTTCTCAATTTGCGTAACGAATTCCCTAATCACAGCTTTGTAGATTGACGAATGCATAATAGTGTAAGGAGCTACGGTGCTAATCGTAGTTCCACCAATTCCTTTTGCATTTATGGATAATAATGACTTGTAGAATTTTACGTCGTTTTGGCCGATTTTGACGGACGTTACGCCAATGTAGTACGCGGATGGGGCCGCGGTGTTTGGGAGAAGAGGAGTGTAAGTAAGAAGAGTCGAGGCTTCGGTTCCGCCTAAGAGATTGTATGGCTTGTCGCCGAAGATTATGAAACCGTCGTATGTGGAAGACACGCACATTGCGAATTTATTGACGAATTTGAAGTGTGATGAGAATTGTGAAGGCAGGGAGAGTTTAGTCCTACCTAGTCCTGCTATTCCTTTGACGTTCTTACTTAAGCCTTGTAATAACGGGGTGTGTCCGCACGGACACGACACGGACCGGGTTTGTGCCGTCGGTTGAGTTGATTCGAACCACGTCTCCGTATAACTCGCCTTTGGCAACGAGGTTTTTGACGGGGTTTGTAAGGGAAATGTTGCAGGAAAGATTTTTGCAAGGTTTGTTGGGTAAATTGCAATTGGAGTTGGCTAAAGAACAACGTGCGGATCGGAGTCGCAATGGATTCGTCTATTTGTTGAGGACTTTGCAAGTTGGTCGCAATCGAGCCATAAGAATTCGCCTTGAAGGTCGACGGTAAATTGTATAGTTACGGGTGGAGTTCTTTGGTCGATTTTGATTATACGTTCGAGGGTGTTGCCGTCCCTTGAGAGGGGTATGACTAGTGCTTTTGGTTGAGATGGTTTGTAAGTCACAGTAGTGGCGACAATGAGATTAAGGCACATACACATTATTATTGTGGATATGCATAGGAGGTGGTGAAGCGATGAAGATGCCATGGTTTATTGGTATAATGGTATGGGAAGTTCAATGCAATATGTCTAAGAATGTGGATCGGAAGTCCGAAGATTGCATATATAGCTGAAAATAGCTAGTTGTCCACAAAGTCAAATCTTAGTTGCTTGGATAAATGAATTCTGAATGTTCATGCTCAATTTAATAAGGCCAAATGCTAGATCGAGTACCATAGCTTAAGCACATGATGCAAGTTATTGCGTAACATAGAGGCTGACATCAACATTATTCCGAATTTTTAAATAACAAATATAGAAAGCGTAAGTAGCAATTTAGGGAGTTATTTTTCATTTTTTCCGTCCATGCTTAATTAAGATCATCATAATTAGCTTGTCCCATGCATGTTGGGTAGGGTATGTGTAGAGTGACGTTTAGGCCAATAAATTAGTGAAAAGTTTGAAACAAACTACACAGATTAGCCAAATGAGGAAAGCCGTGATATAAGGCTATAAGCTAGTCCTTCTATGAAACTGAAAGTGATTTTTCACCATGTCTATTTGATTATAAGGGGGTAGATTCCGATACAGATACTGGATGTCTGAATACATATCAGAAAGTACGTTTACGCGAAATCAGTGATTTGGGGCTTTTTTTGCTTTCATATAAGTTCTTGTAGAATCTATCTATCTAGATTTGTCAGCACCATGTACTCTCGCTTACTTATTCATCACATCACCAGTGTGCTAACCATTGCTTCATGCATATTTTTACAACTCATACTATAAAAAGGAAAGATTCAGTCCAAATGTATTATACATCATTACTATAAATAATAACATATTACGTTTATAAATGGTATCGAATATTTTAGATTGTAAAATTATTCCATGGAGTCGAGAGTAGGTACTCTCGCTGACGTGGCGCACGCGTGCCAGGCAGCTGGTCGGACCAAATTGAAAAAAAAAAACGGACAAAAAATAATTCAATACCGGACCAAAAATAATTCAAAAAAAAAAAAACCACTTTACTTTCTTCTCTCTCCTCACCCACCGCCGGCGATGCCACAAGGTACCTTAACTTACCGGCGACGTCGACCGAATCCCGGGCGCGCTCAGGCAATCTCCTTAGCATCATCAGCGACCTCCGACATGCAGCCTTTTTCCTTCGATTTTCTCCCCTTTCCACGTGACACGGTCCCCAACCACCGTCCTAATCAACCACCGCCGCCCACCCTATTGTCGCCGACCGAGCAACACCCTCGATATTCCATGCCGGAGATTAGAAGCCGGTACAATTTCAGTCCTATTACTATCATTGAGATAATTTTAAAAAATGAAAATACAAATTTGAAGGAATTTAGAGAGATAGGGGAGTGATAAGAAAGCATAAGAAATGTGTGGAGTTGTGGTTGACGTGTGGACTATGGTGGTTACTGTAGCAATATAAAAATGAATTTGTGGGTGATATTTGAGGAGTTGACTCAAGTCATGACATGTCATTTCATTTTATCATGTTGCTAATCTAATTGAAAAAAAATTATTAGTAAAATTTATGTACTTTAGTGTAAAGTTTATGTACTTTAATGTATTAGTTATGTACTTTATTAGTTTCTAAATATCTATTGAATATTGACCATGTTAATTATGTACGTATATGTGATGTACTTTAACGTATAATATATGTACTTTCGTATATTAAGTACGTGTATGTACTTTAGAGTACTAGTCACATACTTTAACATATTGTATCAACTATAATTACGAACTTTGGAGTATAAATTATGTAAAATAGCATACAGACAATCTATTCTGACGTATAGGTTTTGTACTTTAACATCTGTGTTATGTAATTTATCGTATAACATGCGTATTTTAACGTATTAGTTATGTACTTTAACGTTAAATTTATGTACTTTAGCGTTAAACTTATGTACTTTAACGTAAAATTTATGTACTTTAGCTCAAATTTTATGTACTTTAGCGTAACATTATGGTACTTTGGCTTAAATTATGTAAAAATTTATTTACTTAAGCATTCAAATTATGTATTTAGTGTGTTATCAATTGGTACTTTTAGCATACAAATTTAAGTACTTTAGCATAAAAATTGTATACTTTAATATACAAATCATATATTTCGAGTCTAAGTTATGTACTTTAACTAAATAATTATGTACTTTATAATTTATAAAATGAATAAAGTTTAGTGTTTTTTGTCCTTATATAGCCAAAAAAAACAATTTCGATAAAAACAATCATATCTTTTTTCCATGAAACATGAGTGTCTAAATTATGTACTTTAACGTAATAATTATGTACTTTAGCGTGACAATTATGTACTTTAGCATGACATTTATATATATTAACGTGACAATTGTGTACTTGAGTGTAACATAAAAAGTAAACAAGTCTCATAATAATTTAAAAAAACATAGAAAAAATTAAATAATAATAAAGCAAAACTCATTCCCAGCACCATTTACATAACATTTCTCATACCTCCTCATTTTTACCATTCCTTTAATTTTTCCTTCCCATTTCTCTCTCCTCTATATCTCCATCATCCCCACATGACCACCATCACCGCTCCCGCCTCTACATCACCGTGCATGCACCACCCATCCCCAAACTGGCCGGATCTGATGTGGGTGGCCAGAAAATGTTGCGAGGGAAGTGAGTGAAAGAGGAGAGCGTTGAGTGCGAGAAAAGGCTTCGCTGACGAAGGGAATGGGTGGTCGGGGTGAGTCGCCGGCTTAAAACGCCTGTAATCGCGTCGCCGGCGACGGAGGTTGTAGTGGCTACTGCCGGCGGCTGGGGGCGGTGGAGTGTGGCGGGGAGGAGAGTGAAAAGCTGTGAAATTTGTTTTTTTAAAATAAACCGGTTTTTTGAATTAAACCGGTGATGTCAGCGTGACGTGGGGGTGACGTGTCGCCGGGACTACCTAGTCCCGGGACTGTGGTATACAGCCTGGTATTTAAGACCTAAAATATATAATGGTAACACTGGTAAAAAAAAGGAAAAAATAACAATAATAATAAATTAATGGGATATTCCAAAATCGGATATATACAGCTTTTAAAAAGATTTGCAAATAATTCGAAATTTTAGGCTCAATTTTAGAAATATCTCAACAGAATCACTTAATTACACTTATTTAGGCACTATATACACACATAATATTTTTCGAGACTACTCAATTTTAGGC
>JBBYHQ010000018.1:2556470-2608989 GCA_038382645.1 Spergularia azorica
ATTACGCTCCTAGGGTTTTCTACACTCTTGTAATATAAATTGAACGCAAAGATGAATGAGAAGGACACACAATACAAAATCCCAGCAAATAGTCACTTACACAGTTAAACTCTGCATTTTGTCAACATATCCGTTTTTTTCGTAATCCAAGAAACTATAAAAAAATGTTTTATTACTGTACTTTTTTCCAAGTGAGATACTACGAGTAATAATTTTCGTCGTGACTCGAAGATTTAGCAAGTTACGAGTGGAAAACAAGTCAGCAAATGCAGAGTTTCTGTTTCTATTGACTAATGAGTACTACGTGCAATAATTACCCAACCACACATCATCCCAAAAATAACTAACGGATAAAACACAGTAAAAAGTGAGAGATTGAAATGGTAAAAAAAAAAAAAAAAGAGAGAGGATCGGAATTACTTACTGGGAGGCTTATCAACAAGAAGAGCAGCACCCTCAAAATCACAAGCTTCCGTCGCACGCTTACTCTTCTGATAATAACTGTTGAACGCATACGACGCATGTGCTTCCAACGTGTTAGGATCGAAACACGTGGCACCTGGTTGAATCTGACGGCAGTCAGCTTGTCCTTCCCCACAAGCATAATCTAGTGCTCCTTGTAGCTTAGCCTCTCCCGCCTCCCCATTCGCCACACACCACGTCTCCCCCTCCACCGTCACCACCTTCCCCCCCGCCGCCGGCACCGGCGCCGGACTCTCTTCCCCCACCACACCTCCGCCGTTGTCGCCGCCCTTGTAATTCTTCAGCGCCGCCAATGTCAACGGAATGTCGTACACTTTCTTCTGGCTCGGGTAGAACAGCCCGTAGTTCTTCTCCGATGTCGGCCCGGGCTTCTTGTTCTCGTTAAACAGCGCGAACAAGTACACCGTCAGCTCCGCCTTCGGCCGTAACGGCGTTCCTCCGCCGGTTAAAATTCGCTTCACTAAGTTGCCGTTGTACGCCGCCGCATTCGCCACACTAGCTCCTAGTTCAATTGAGTCTCCCTTTGACGGCCACCCTGATCGATTTTTCAAACAACAAACATGAATCGTCATATAAAACCGTCTTATACATATTTAATTAACATAAACATTAAAAATTCGACCTAAGACCAAATAACATAGTACTAACATGAATCGTCATATGAAACCGTCTTATAAACAAAGTTAGTAAAAATGCGGCTAACACAATAACATGAATCGTCATATGAAACCGTCTTATAAACAAAACAAAAAAAAATGCGGCCTTGTAGTAGAACAAGCTGAGGTGACTAATTAATTAACATGAATCGTCATATGAAACCGTCATATAAAAATACCTGTTTCGGTGACGACAATGGGGATGTCGTCGTAATTCAAGGCGTGCATTGCGGCGAAAACAGCATCGATCTGCGCGTCGAACAAGCTCAAGTAGCGCAACCCGTTACCGGCGTCAACGACACCAGGGTTTTCTCTGAATAGAGCGTAGTCAAGCGAGATGACGTCACTGTTACCTTGGTAAGCAAAGATAGGGTAAGCATTAACCATAAGAGCGGACCCGGTTTTTCTGAGAAACTCAAGCATGGGTTTAAAAACCGGTTCGATTAACACCGGTCGAAACGAACCGGCGGAGGAAGGGTAGGAGTTACCGAGGGCGCTAAGGGCAATAGGGGAAGAAACTTTGATTTTGGAGGCGAGGTGGTATTTGAGAAGGGCAGAATAGACATTTCGCATGGCGGGGACGAGGTAAGTGGTGGTGTTGTGGGGGTCGACGAAGACCTCGTTGCCGATAGCGATGGCTTCGATAAGAGTGGCGGGGTAGTAGGCGGCGACGTTTTTGAGGACCCAGACGGAGGCGAAGAAGGGGCGGGTGGCGGCGGATTTGAGGTGTTCGTTGGGGAGGTTGATGGTGAGTTTGATGCCGGAGTTGGAGAAGGCGCGGAGGACGGCGGTGTCGGAGTCGTATATTTTGACACGGTCAATGCCTTGGGATTTGAGGAGGGTGACGACCTTGGTGGCGGATGGGAGGTTGTTGGCGATGCGGCCGTAGTTTACGCCGATGGACCCACATTGTGATAATGGGAGGAGAGTTAATAATAAGAGGAGAGAGAGTAAGATGGTGGTGGGTCGGCGGTCCATGGTGGTGGTTGGTTCTCTCTCTTTGGGGTGGGAGGAGGAGAGAGAAAATGGAGGAGAGGGTTTATTGAAGGAGTGGAGTGGAGTGGAAGTGTGTAGAGCAAGCGGAGTTTCTATCAACACTCGTCAGTTATAAGTCACCAGTTCATTAATTTATTTCTAAATTTAGTTACTAATATTATTGGAGTACGTGGAACAGAGAAGCTGGGTGCTGGACTGCTGGTGGTGAAATAGTGAATGTTGTTTGTTAGCTAGAGCTAGAGGGAGTAGAATACAGGTTGGGTGGGCGTGTTACGGGTTTGGTTAATTTTAGTTAGTGTATACGTAAAGCGGGTGACCGGGTGTATACCAAACCGTTTTAAGAAATGACCAACATATATTTGCATATTTCGATTGTCCCATTTAGGTTATTGTGTTGGCTTCGAATTTGAAGATTGATGAAATATTAACCTAAATCTACAAATTCCGCGTTCCTTTAAGAATTAAACCTATCATGCCGTATCAGTTTTGCGATATTTACTATCTACAAATCTACAATACACTTTTGAATTAAAAAGGTAAAAAAGGAAAATGTGGCGAGCACCGGAAGAGGTGGGGGAGGTAAAAAAGGCCAAAAGGTGGTGTGTTTTGTGGGAAAGTGGGGGGCGATAGAGGCCGAGGGTGGGGCCCGTACAATTAGGGAGGGGGAGGATGTTGGATGCCGTATCTGTCTGTTTCTACCAATTTTGTTGTTGTGGGAACAACATGCTTTTCACAGTTTTTCTCTCTCCACGTTCATTTCTATCAACTAAACTTGAAGAATTGGTCGTATGCGATACTACAAATTATTGGACTAATGATTTCTCAGATCCATGATGCTTACAAATTATTATTATTTGTGGTTTTTGGTTACCTTGTGGATTCCTGCAACTTCATCACTGACATGTACGGTTTGGTTAATAAGTAACCTAAATTAACTTATGCGGTGTACTAATAAGTTAAAGCCTTAAAGGTTCAAATCTCATTCGCGTTATAATACTTGACTAACGACTCCAATGTGAGATCAAACTGTCGATGGCCTAGTTGATCCCCCATTAAAATGTATTGCAAACCTGCGTGGATTAAGGTTGATTTAGTGATTATGAAACTAGTATATCGGAAGATTCAAATGGAAGGAAGAAGGGGGGGAGCTGGTTGGACACAAGTCTCATTACAATAATAAATATTGGGATCTCCAACTGATTGAAGTCATCACCATTTTACCTTGTTGAAATTTAACTTACATAAGTATCATTACGACATTAGATCTAATCAACCATATCTCCCATTTTGACCCGTAATTGCTCGTTAGATTTAAGATTAGTCATATTGGGGTGGTTAGTTCACTCGCTGTTAACAATACGACCCGCTATAGCTATAGCTATAACTATTTTTGCATAATAGACCTCAATTATATCCTATTTTAAATTGTGAACATCTTATTTCAATATGTGAGAAAAATGCAAACAAAAGACGATCTCAGCACAAACATATTATGTGTATGCTATTGCTATATCAAGTTTTCAACCTTTAATTCTTGCCCTCTTCTAGCTCGCAGCTTCATTTTTACATAACACTAACCAGTTACCAGTTCGGATCCTTCCCCCATAGCACATCTACTATCCCTAACAAGTAATAACACGGCTTCGTACATCTAAGAGGATGATGCATCAATGTGCGATGCGCATGGACGTAATGTTTGCAAATCTCATTTCAAAGGACAGTAATTTTTAAAGCTGTTCCATGTAACTGGAAAAAAACAAACGCGAGACACAAGAGAACAAGCTTCAAGAATATTCAAGAGGGGTTTGAGCGCAAACTGCAACGCCAGAAGATGTAGAGAGATGCTACACATCTAATGATGTCTGCATATAAACTTGAACACAAAGAAACAGGAATGCAAAATCAGATCTCACTCTCATCTATTCTCATAAACTGTTCGACATTTGTACAACATAATCAGTACAGAACCTAATGTCCAAGTAGTCTGCATTAATCATAATACATGCAGCCACTGCTCAATAACTCCAATACAACAGCAGTAGCAGAATCAACCAAGTATAATGGGTGGCGAGGGTTTCTGACATAGGTAACCTAGCACCTCGCAGAGGTTGTATTCTATGCACAACGTGTACTTTTCATCCCGTTGATATTCTTGGAAGGCCCAGGAATACACTAGAGGGAACCAGAAGGGGAGCGTATGGCCAGCAAGACTAATGTATTCTCCATTTCAACGCCCGTATGCATGGAAGGAACAAAACCAATCAACACAGCACACAGCCGCATAAAAACCCAATACTTAACCCCTACCTTGTGCACCCTCACCATGCTGCGCAAGGTAAGCCTTGTCAGCGTTTGCAAGTCGCTTTTGGAACTGTGACCACTCACTTTTGCATCTCTCACGGACCTGGACAGTTGTAAGAGAAACAAATATCAGATGGGAGAAGAACCCAGTTCCAAATACTTTTGCAAAATGAACAATTGAAGCAATAAACGATGCAAAATCATAGTGAAACCATATCAGAACTTCTAACTAAAAGCCCCATCTACCGGCTACCTCTAAAGACAAAAATAGTCAGAACCAGGAAAACAAAAATGTCCATACCCCTTGCCATGGCGCCTTGCCCTTCTCAGCCTCACCCTGTAAATAAAGAGGGGACATTGGTCGATAAAAATTTCAGGAGTAATGACAAAAAAGGTCACTGACCTTAAATAAGATCAAATTAAATTCAAGAGAAAATATGAGAGCACAAATCCAAGTAAAGGGCTTGATTTCTAATAGGAGTGATAATTAATTTGCTACTTTTGTGCCAAAAGATCCCAGATTAGAAGCTGATCATGGAGATTTTGTCGATCAAGATAGAGCAAGGCACATTCTATACTTTACAGTTGACACCGACAGAGGATATGTCAATTGCTGAGATGCAGAAGCAATTGAATGAGAATATACATTCTGATGATGAAACAAATGGAGTTGCTAGCTTTCGTCTGCCAAGATGGCCTTGAACTTATTGTGTAAAGAGATGAGATTTGGTAGCTAAGGTGAAAGCCTTTTATGATACATGAACACGAAGTTCAGAGCTGGTGTACACCAACTTTACGAAAGATGGTGACCAGCAAGAAACGGAGGTAGGAGTTATAGAATATTTTGTGTTATTTTTTGAAGTTTCTAAACATCTGCAATTTCTCCTATGTAGAAAGAATTTAAGCATCCAACTGCGACATTTGTACCTGGCTCCCCAGAGACGGAATCACTTTATGAATTATCCATTGTGAATCTACCACGCCAATTTTCTCGTGAGCAGGCTGCAGAAGAAGATTTAACAGCATATATTAAGCGAGAACACTCATCACAATCTGAAGGATTAAACTAATTTAGCAAATGCAAACTAGGCGTTCGAGGGTGTAACAAATAATTAATTATGCTTTTCCTTATGCAATCTGCTATGTAACAAAGTAGCTCAGTGGCATATGTCAAATAGGAGCATATGCAAGCTGAAATATGTTTCCTGCTTAAGCACAAACGTAGCCCAGGTGGTTTTCACTTTTAGCTGTAATTAATTATAAGTAAAAGTTACCAGTTAATTGCTGAGACGGAATGAATAGTATTATCAGCACAAGAAAATTCAAGAAAATTGCAAGCAAATAGTCAAACTTACCTCAACACATCTTCTCAGTGCAAAATCGAGTCCCCATCCGTGAACCAAATCATTCTGGACACGATACAATTGCCACAGTAGTAATTCAGTATTGAACTACACCACACTAACATTTCAATAATGTTTCTTAGAAAAAACAATATAAACAGTAAATGTACCTGAATCATGTGCCATACACAGCGCCAAGCCTCCCGAGAAAAGACAGGGGCCATAATTTCTACAAACCTGTGGCACCCAACAACACCTTACCAGTAAGAAAGAAGACAGAGAAAGTAAGTGAGAGGACTTTCTTAACCTCAAATAACACAGGTCAGTTATTCATTAGTCAATCATATAACCATGGGATAATCAATTACATAAATGTCACCATAATCGCAAAGTTCTTGGAAGATCACACATTGCCATTTACAAGTCACAACAGGTGTCAGACCTTAAGTACCCCTTCTTCTTTTGCTAGGGAGATAGAAGGGAGAAGGGGGGAGGTGAGGAACAGAGGAACAACCTAAGGAGGTGGCCCAGGGGAGGAAACTCCATTCTTAAGGCATGAGACCAACACCCAGGAGCCTAAGTTCGACAGTGAGATGTTACCACCAACCCCAACTCTCAGTCAACAAGGAAATCATTATTTAAATAACTGCAGATATTTTATTCTTAAGTACTCCACTGCAAATTTATACATAACTGAACAAAGTGCATGAAAACATTGTTACACTACGCTTGACACCAACGATATATAAGGCTTAACGAATTGATTCTACACAACAATTATAATGTGATCATGGGTATGTGCAACAGGATCAGAAAATAGAACGTACGCAGCACAAGGAGGCAATTTTGGGTTAGAGCACCATCCTGGTTTCTCTGCAGTTTCCCTGAACATCAGCCAAAATACTAAAGTTAAGCAGCAGGAAACCACAACTCGTTTCAAGGCATAGAAAATGACAAAAGCTATAACGATAACAAATAAAACAGAAGCCTGATATATGAGTCCAAACAGAGATGCATACTTGTGCACTTCTTTATCACCTCTCCTCTTTGTCATCTCCCATGTCAAGCCATTATTAGGCTCAAGACCTGGCTGAGAAATCTCCAGACCGTGTTTCTTTACCAACTGAATATACCTGGAAGAGTGATGACCAATACAACATTTAAAGAGTTGCAACGGAATATAAGTTCAACCAGATTCCTACAGAAAGTTAAACTCACCTCTCTGCATTAAAATGTTCAACCCCCAAATCTTCATCCCAGATGAAGATATACTCATATGCAGAGACAACATCAGGATGCAAAAACCTTTTTGCATACCACCTGTACATATACAAGTGTGAAGTGTAAATATCTGTAATATAAGGCAGAATAGCATGGGAATGTCAAAGGTTCCTTTTTGTTTAAAAAAAAAAACCTACACATACTTCCTACTTGACGCTAACATTTTACTATCTAGCATTATATAAAGAAAAAGGGCATCTAATTTTCACTCCCCCCCCCCCAAAATCTCACTATCTAGCATCTACCATCTGCCACTGCTTAGCATTGCATTCTATAGCAAGTCTAAGCTACCCAAAATTTAATTCTTTAAATTTCATCCCAAAACCGTAAAACTTGCTCCTTCCTACCCTAAGACCGTGTCACCCAAGAATTGTCCTACTGCTTGGTAAAAATGTCACCTAAGAACTGTAACTGGAGACCAAAAGTAACACATCAGCCTTAACTTTGAAAAGAAACAATACATGTATAAACATGCTTAGACACAGAACATGCTTATATATCATTTCGAAGTATTCATGAAAAAAAAGTAGAGTTTCCATACAACCATACGCTTATGCCACTGGTTTCACATTATGACTGCAATATGCAACTCTTTAATAACATTGCATTGAATCATTGATAAAATTGCATACATTAGAGAAGAGTGGAACAAATGCTGTGTTCGACTCCCAATTTCAAATTTGAATAATAGCATATAAATATTACACTCTATCATCCTTTTAAATCACTAATTATGACTTATATTCACCATTTCATTATTCTAAAACACCAATTTTACAAAGCAAAATGCTGTAAGAATAGAGAAAGTACTCGAACCATTTTGTTTGCTTTGGCACACTAACATGGATAGCTCGTTTGGACCACTCAAACTGATCCCATTCAGTAGTCCGACCGTCGTAGTGGAAAAGCAGAATTTGAAAATCGTCTGTAAACTGCAGTACTACGTAAAATTAACAATTTCCCATGCAGAACTCCAGCAACATAAGTATATAAGCAGTTAGAATGAAGGAAAAAGAAGCCAGGAGTTTAATCACCTTCTTTAAAGCTGTATTGATGTTGTCTCTCTGAGCAAATCCAACAGTGAATGTCACCAAGTATTTAGGTTTCTTCTTCAAATCCTAAAAGTGAAAGAATTGATGTGAGCATTGAGCAAAGCACCGTTAAGAGGAAGTAGACAGATGGACAACTTTGGGGGAGGGAGGATTGTGACAGAAGAGGAAATGGAGAGATTGTAGTTCATTATTAGTATTCCCCTTGTCTTTCATTCCCACCGACCCTTGACTTTCATTCTTTTTGTGGATAAAATTTCTCATGATAGTCCCAGAGCTTGATTAGCTCTCTTTTGTATATGGGTGTCACCCCTTTAGGTGTCTTTTTGTATATGGGAGTCACCCCCTTGGTGTCCTTTTGATTTCAATGATATCCTATCTTACTTATCAAAAAAAGTACTCCCCTTGTCTCTTGAAATGATTTTTCAATCAGACTCATTCTGACCAGTAACAGTTCACAAAGTTCATAAAGAGTGTCTTAAGATGACACATATTCCCATAATGATCATTCCATTGAGATCACATTGGTAGACTGCTACTTCACAACATAAGAATGCAAATGAGCGATTTTGCTTCATAAAATTACATTCCAAAGGCATTATAGCAAGTCCTTAGCTCCATTAGAAATGGAAACGATGCAATTAATAAGTCAAGACTGTCATACATAATAACGTACCAACTGGCAAAATACAAAAATTATCTTTTCTTACGATACTCCAACTCAATCTTAATAGTGCTTAAAAGGTACACTGTCTAAAGGAGATCATCATCCACATATAGTTGGAAGATTGTTTAAACTCCAAAAGTAAAAAAATTTAAGAATGCAAATCAAATCATCCCAAAATTTCAGAAAATCAACATTACTAGATTATCCTACTACCTCATCCATATATAAATCGAATACCGCATAAAGTGTATAGCTAAGTGGGATGAGACTCAAGGGTATGTGGTAAAAAAAAAAACTATGTAAGCAGGGGTGAAATTCTTTTTTTTGGTGAAAATGTAAGCAGAGGTAATTTTCTGTAAAAAAGGAAATAAAGAGGAAAAAAAAACTGCCTAGATTGAAAACATCTGTTCTAAAGTCAGGGTATTCCTGGCATATGATAACCAACTTTTCTGAATTGCCCATGATATAATTCAGCTAATCATGTTTCAGATATACCACAAACATGAACTCTGTACGCAGGTTTTGTTAAAAAAACAGTAAAAATCACACAAAGTACTCTCGTGGTCCACCAACTAGTTTCACCCATTTCGTGATCCCAACTGGCAAAAGAACTTGGAGATCTGGAGCTCAGTGGCCAAACATGATCACCAAACAGTCAAACCTGGCCTCCCATTTGAATTTTGTGTAGGGGAGAGTGGGTCCATGGTTGATTGTAATCATGGTGGTCGATCGATGCCAAGAGGGTGCCGGAACAGGCGAAGAACGACCACAAATGTCCATGATGGTGGTTGTGCAATGATGGGATAGGGACACAAGGTGCATAGAAGAGGTAGTGAGAGGTTTCCACAAAAACGTGGGGCCCTGGTGGCCACTCATATGGTGGGGGTGTGGACAATTGTGGGTTTCACAAACTGAAGGAGTGGAACTGTAGTGGGTCTGGATGGTCATGGGTGGTTGTGTGATGCAAGGTGAAGCCCACAAAGAGTGTAAATCCTACAAACCAGCGGAATTGGGCGAGTATATAAGAAAAAGGGGTTCGGTGTGTGTGTGTGTGTGTGTGTGTGTGTGTGTGTGTGTGTGTGTGTGTTGGGGGGGGGGGTCACATGGAAAATGGAGAAAGGGAATGATAAAAATTGCCAAACAAACAACTCTTTCACAGAAAGGGTGCTACCCTTTGGTGTCTTCTTAATGATATAAATCCTACTTATCAAAAAATTCAATTTTTTTTACCACTCGAACACATTGAAATATAGAGGGCTAGTCCTCCCAAACAACAAACAAAAAATTACAGAGGGCTAGAAACCTAGAGCCTCCCTTTCCTTGGGGCGTACTTAAACAGGGACCTGGTTCACTGGAAGGAGGGACGGGTTTCATGAATTATATCTGTGTAAATCAAAAACATAAACTAACATAGACAGAAGTAAAACAACTACCATGGAAAATTACCTCACTTGGTTCTCCCCACAATCTTCGAAGATATAAGTCAGTTTCTGGAACTACGATTCCTGGAGGAAGCATCTCCGCACCACGAGGGTTGGTTGGAACATATATCTGGAGACAGACAATGAAGCCACTGGAAAATTTAATACCAAAACAGAATATGATATAGCTGAGTAACAATGAACAGATTGTGAGAAACAATGGGGTGCAGCATCAATGGGATGCAGACTCCGATGAATTACAAAACTTTGACAAAATGAGTAATTCAGGCATAATTCCTCAAGGAAATAATACTATGATGCCTCTCAGATCAAACTGAGTCAGCCCATTTCTTCAACAGCTGCTCAAAATAGTCAGTCTTGAATCTTGATAGCCCAACAATCTGTATGTCACTTGAGCTTTGTTTGGATAGTAAAATTAGATATCAAATGTAGGGGGGAGGACATGTTTAGGCTTCTTACCCTAAAGACTAAGAGTCCATGATTTGCTTATGAAATCAAAATTGAAAAAGAAAAGTCCCAGAAAAAGGTTTTTGGACATAGCAAATTTTGTTGCTTGGAGGTACCGATTTGTATATCATTTATGACGCCAAGTTGATGATTAAATGCCCATGTTCAATTAAACCATCTAACCTGCCAGGTCGGCAGTGCTAGATGAATATTACTCAATAAGATTCGGCTAATGGATTCCCTGGACTAGTCACACAAATTAGGTCATAAATTCCATAACTCCCTATCCAAACAACTACATCTTGATTAGGCCTTGCAGGGAAAATGTTAGATTCATTATCACTGGAACTTTTGTACTTGTTTCTTTTATAAAAAAAGAAAACTATTATTAATAAAACATAGATCAAGAAGTATTGCATAGTACCCACAAATTGCCAAAACGATCAGCAGCTAACTAGAAAACCTTTCCGTAGGCCTAATTAGTTGTTGATATTGAATTTCAAATCCCTTACAACCAATGCGTTGCTAGTGATAACTTGAACTCGTATTCCCACAACTACAGTAGACATTTTTCCTAAACTGAGAAATTTCATTAAATGATCAAAAGATTATTACATAAGTAAAGGACTAGGTATCCTCCAAAAAACTAGAGCAAACTACAACTGGTTCGCCTAATAAAATTATAAAACTGTAATAGGAAAGTCCTTAAAAGACTTAGCCCATAAGGACACTAAGGTAACATGAGGGTGAGAAACACCTCGAAAAATGTTTAAATAGATTTCCAACTGAAGGCACCAAAAGATAGCCACAAATGGACACTTCAAAAGAATCTCGTGGACTACTACTCTAGAGAGAGAGAGAGAGAGAGAGCCCTTAAAAATAGCTTCATAGCTTCCTTACAACTCTTCACTATTAGGCTTGCTATAAGAATATACGGTATACCATCTAACCTACATCGAACTATGTCAGTTTAGTCCCGCAAGAAAAATCAACTTCAAGTTTAAGGCCATTCTAATATTCTATAGTTAATTTAGAAGCTAAAGTCGGGTAAATTTGAAATCTCTGGATGTTAGTGGCAAGAACAGAGAAAATGATAACCCAAGGCATACTACGAGAAGGGTAGCCTAAAAGTCTAAATGAAAACCAAAGGATGGTAGGCAACATGGGGAGCCATGGGTGGTGCCAAGGAGTGCACCATATCTTCAAATATGTTGGACAGGTGGTCAGCAACTTCTACCATCTCCAATTGCTTACTAATTGCTAACTAGTAAGCAATCCATTCATCTAGGTTTTAGCAGTTTGGTTCGTGGTAGACCACTAAATATTTCAGCTCTGCCTAGCATGCTTTGCAATGAAGAAAAATCAACTCACTATTTTTTATAAGTTTCTCACACGTATCAAAGTAGATATAAAATAATGTACAGACCTTTGGAACTGTTAGTGATCCAAGGTCTTCAAGAGATTTGTCAGATCTAAATGCTCCATCAAAAGAGATAAGCCTCGAGGATAATTTGATCTGCAAACAATCATCAGAAGCTAAATGGTGACGTGCTTTCAATCAAGTTGAGAAGGATGTGAAACATTTAAAATAAAATAAATACCTTATTAGAAACGGAAGGAAATGATACTCCGATAAAGAATCCAAAAACAATCCCCATGATGGTGGTTGTAATGAGTTTTGCATTATCATTTGTTCGTTTCTGGACTCCACTGCAAAGATAGAAAAAATATATCTCCATTAACTCATTTCAACAGTATGGATCAGATGAGAATTACAAACGATATTCCGCAGCAGCATCGAAGCTAGGCAGCAAACATGTGTTAAGATAATGACTAATGCCATAACAGACAAGGAGGAGAGTTCCAAACCTGCGATGCGAAGTCCCCATCTTACTATGCATTTCTAACCCACGAGGCTACGTCGAGCTAAGGCAGTCCTCACATATAACAAAGCAGACTTCAAGCTTGATCAGCAACAGGAAATCTTCAACAACAGAACACTAGTTCCTTGAAAATTAGGATCCCTACATACAGCCAGTGGAATCCTCAATTATTGATCATGTGAGAAGCAAGATGACAACATTACGCACAAATGAGACATAGACCCTTGGGGCAAAATTTTCGCACTATGGAGTTGAACACACGCCTCTGAATGACACTTACACGCTTCAATCTCTTCAAGCACATTATTAGAATGAAGGTTCCCACTTCCACAACCAGAGTAACATGTCAATTCCAGTGACCAAATCACACAAGTTAGTTACCAATACAGTATCGGATACCCCAACTACAAGATTCCTCTCGATAGTACTACTTTTAGGATCTTGCATTGCCTCCTTTCTACTCCAAAAAAACCTAGAACCCCGAGACTTCTGCTTGAAGCCATTTCCCCATTGCCTCACAGACAGACAGTCAGCATCAATCATCAATGTCACATTCACATTGCTCCAAACACAAGATCACTGTCAATATGAAGTTACCCTACTACCTAACAACCCATTACTAATATCCTAACCATCCAAAACCCGATTTTTTTCAATAAATAAAGTGCCCCCAAGCTAAATTTAATTGCATTTGTACAAAATCACACAGTACCCAAATTGAGAACCCTTATCATCATCATCACATTTTGAATTATTAAGCCAAAAACCCGAAACCGTCGTCGATTTGTGCATCATCCACGCTTCTAATCCCTATACTACACCAATCACTTGCTCACCCATCATTTTCTCAGCAATCTAAGTACCATCATTTGCTTAATTCTAATCTTTCCAACAAAATTTACTAAAAAAATTAGAAAAAACGAAAATCCCAGCAAAACCCCACAAAATAAATCATGAAAAAATCAAGGAATCTTCAAATCTACATTATTACAAAACAAGCTCACCAATTTAATCAAACACATAATTACTAATTACTTCTCAGATAAAAGAGGAAAGCAGAAAAATCAACAATAAATTAAAAAAAAAAACATTAAAAAGAAATAAACAAAATTATGTACCAGTTAGTTTGGGTAGGTAGGTAGACCGTATCTCGAAGAAGATATTGGGATTGAGTAAACTTCACAGCATCAGATCATATAACAAAACCCAAAAATGAAATAAAAAAGCATATGATAAAAATTTGAAGCTGCTTCGTCGTGTCGTAGGGGTACCAGGAGAGAGAAAAATGCAAAAAAGACCAAAATTAAATTGAAGGTGTTCTCTTCTGTCTGTCGAAATTTAATGTGAAAGGACGAAACTGCCCTCAATAAACGTGGTGAGGTGTAATTTGTAGTGATGTCAAAAAGGAAGTTACGGTTTCTGATTTGTGGGAGCCAGTGCGGGGGTGACACGTGGAAGGGGATCTAAATGTGAGAGGGTTAATGGTTCAGTTGAACCAACCTTATTATTAACCACATGGGGTGGTGTAAAAGATTGACCTGTCTGATTTTTGGGACAGCCTGTGTTTTTGTGGGAATGTTCTTTCGCATTTCTCCGATTTTTCAAGATGAGTTTGATTTTAGATCTAGACTAATGTATTTTGTTTTTTCTTTACCAACCGTGGATTTCGTCTTTTTCTTTTAGGGTGCATGTTATGCTGTAGCCTCAACATTGACGCTTTCATTTGATTCGAAGGTAATGCAGCCTTGGTTTTGGTTTGGTTCTAAAAGTTCAATATTAAACCAAATAATTTCGATTACGTGTCCAAATTGTTAAACTTTCTTTATTGTCAAGAGTCACACTATACACTCATAATAACTTTGTTTGTTACCAAATTGAGTTTCTTAGTATTGGTTTGAGCTCAATTCATGTACGATGATTTTGCCAAGATATTGATCACTATTGTAAGACTATGATCAATTTCGTCACGACATGTTCATCGAATCTGTTGTATATAAATGAATATATTACTATTTGATTTGGTTTGTGTGTACAAGTGATGAGCCAGTCTTTGAGGACGAATATACATAAATACAATGAACTAATGACGCATTTTCCCATTTCCTTTAGTTTTTTTTTTTTTTATCAAACAAATACATGAATTGTAAACCTATAGCAGCAAAAATCAAGTGTTAATTCCACCCTTAAGTTTAAAGGGTAGGATATGTAACTTACTAACTTGTAACGAATCTGTAAAAATGAAATGAACAAATAATGATTATTGACATGCCAAATCCTGTGGTTTAGAACTTGGAACACTGGTGTGGTAAACCTGTATCATGATGCACCCCTACAATTTCAGCTGCAGTACAGTTGAGCACATCCATTCTCAGTTTCGCGCCAGCCGCTTTCAGACCCTTAAGAGAAACAGCCTGGTTGAACAGATTGATTGATGGTAATTTTGAGGCTGAAGGTAACTTACCGTTAGGTAAATAGTTCCTGAAATCATCTGCTAGTAACGGTACCTCAAAATCGCTCTTATCATGCTTTACGACATTATCCTTAGCACTGATGTGAGCTCCAGGCTCCATATGGTTAGTCGAAAAGCTGGCTTGATTTGGGAAGTTTGGATACAGGCTAACATAACCTCGTAAGTACATCATGTCAATCAAGAACTTCTTCCATGAAGCTTGCCATCCATTTGTTCTAGACTTTGGGATTTGGACAGGGTTTCGCTTTGCGTCCTCAGTGAACCTCATGTTCATGTAGACGTAAAATTCACGCCAATGCTTAGGGAAGAAAAGAGCTCCCCAGCTGCAGGGAAGTTGATGCAAGTAAGGGGTGTTTGGATGAATGCGCTTGAAGTATTCTGTTGCATTCCACTTTGGCCTTTCTTTGACAACTTCTACCAAACGAGGTGTGTAAAGCGAAATGGAGGAGAGCTCAGGGAGGGATATTTGTGGGTCGTAGTGGTAGGCTAACAGAGCATACTTGATCCACAGGTAGTAGTAAGGTGAGACTTCGATGTCATCCTCGAGTAGAAGGCCGAAATCATCATCTGAAGACGGATACCAACTCTCACTGACTGCGCGAATTAGCCCTCCTTGGATGATCCTTCTCCTTAAGGTCTTAGGTCCATGAGGCCAATCAAATGTGCCTACCTTTTTTATGGTCGATTGGTCTACTTTGCTGTCCATGTTGAACGTGATTGAGATCTCGTCTCCTACGTAGTAGGCATTGGTGAGAGACTTGAGGAGCCGTGTTAGGGAGCCAACTCTGTTCTGAGTGATTATGTTGATTGAAATTTTCATCTTGTTCCAATCTGAAACATTAGCTGAGATTAGAGCATGGTAAAAGAAGAAAAATCGCGATAAATCAGGTTACAGTGACTGTAATCAGCAGCTGACATTACATATTGATGAGTCAGATTAACATTTTGCATCTAGACTACTAATAAATTGACAGGGTATGAACGATAAGGAGATCGACGACTTACTTGGCAAAGCAGTGGATCGTAAGTCAGCCATCCAAAGGACCTTTGGCACTGATGCCCTTGGTAGAAGAACAAGTGTAGAGGTGTTTAGGTTGGTCTCTGATGCCATTTTCAAAGCTTTTCTGACACTGGAATTGATATCGTCGACTGTAATGAGCACGCTAGGATTGTGCATTTTGATGAGTCCTTTCATACTGGCATAAACAGCTTGCACCACAGGCACCTCTGAGTCTGATAGAGTCGAAAGAGCTCCAATTCCTAAGTCGAAAATCTTGAATCTCCTCTCTTTACAGACTGACTTAGGCCAACTCAATGCTGTTACAGCTTCTTCACAAGGTAAGTATTTTCCTCCAGGTACAACTATATAGGCTTTCTTTCCTACAGTTGACCTAAATTTCTCAAGAAGAGGTGCCAAAGCCTTGACTTCATCGACAGAGTGGGCGTAAAATAGTGCATCGATCTTCTGAGGGTTCATTGCAGCCCATTGAGTCACATACCCACCTGAGAGGGCTTTCCACCATTGGTCGTCTCGTACTTGAACAACATCCTTGAAGATAACTGTTGTTTCAGCAACGTATGCAAGCCGATGTTCACTATCACCCCATGTTTCCTTGTCTTTAGGATCAACTGGAAGAACAAAGGAGCCAGCATTTCTGTACTTTTGAAGCTGATAGCTGCATATACAATGTAAAACAGTTTCTTAAGAAAAATGCTAATATGCAATATTCTTAGCATGATTTCATGTTACAGGCTTACAGCTGATTAAGCTTAATGAATGTATCAGAGTATGAATAAGAGCTTACCTTAGGTGAAGATCTTCGCCTGTTTGGAAGGTCATGGGGTTTTCGATGAAAAGAGTCTTGACAAGCTCGGCAGATAAAAACCAGGAGCTCGAGAGAAAATCGACCTGCACAACCTTTTGAACAAGGATGTCATAGGCTGGATCAGGTAAATAAAGGCCTGCCTCCTTGGACCGAAACTTCCTGTAACTCGGAAATGTGAAATCCTTCTGTCTGAATGGAAGAATCCGGCCTATGCTTCCTAGGACAGAGTTCTTGTATTTCTCTGTGCCGGCAACATGAGACAGTATCTGAAGCATCTTTTTCCCTGGTATCATGTCATCATCAAGTATGTACACAAGGTCAGCTTCTGTCTGTAAGGCCAACTGAAACCTACCAAAGTACTTAAAATCATGGCCTGATCCGACAAAAGTGATTCTTGTATCGTTGTAGCTCTGAACGATTCTTTTCAATGACAGTTCGTTAGGACTCCCAAACGCGAGTACCCAAACATGATGAAAAGGCAAAGTCTGATGAAGCAAAGAATCAAGCTGAGCACACAGTGTTTTTCTTTTGAAATGGTTAAGAATGACTGTTACTTTGGCCTTGTTAGGACCTTTCAAGTTCCACTTAGATGGCATTGCCATAAGTTGAGGAAGAGTCTCAGTGCCGAAAGTCTTGCTTTGGAAGTTCAGCACTTCATCGTACAACTCTGTCTTCAACTTAATCATCTGAAGATCATTCGACTTTTTCTGCACAAAATCGATCTTTTCCTGCTCACACACCTCAGATGGAAGAAATGTTTGCATCTCTGTAGACATCAGATTAAAAGATTCTTGGTAGTGGTTCACAATGTGAGGCTGGATGATGTACTCCTTCCATTGTCTCGCGATTTGAGTAGCCCATGAAAAATCGGGTTTTGTACGTAAATCAACAGAAGGGCTCATGTAATACAGCAAAAATGTTGCATAGACCGCAAAGGCGAATTGCAGGCAAGTCAGTAGTGTGACTAGCCTGTTACTCTTACTCTTCTGCTTTGTCTTTCCTCCCACATAATCACTCATCATCCCTTCTAAATAATCTCCACTTTTCGCATTTGTACTAGCACTCTTATAGAAACCCATCTCGGAATTATTCTTTACAGAGCTATGAACACCTGATATTAAAGCACATAAAATATTAAGTCAGTCCAATACTAACCAAAGGGCGTGTACGTCGTACATATATACAATATATTCAGTGACTCTATAGTCTCTAGTGGCCGAACTAGGGAGTGGCCTATATAGTGACGACCCATTCAGGTTTCGGAAACACCACATTTACTACAAAAGTCGGTTACAAACTTCACTTTTTTTTTTTACCCTCTACTCTAGAAATAAGTTTCGGCTCGGTCAAACTTTTTATTTTTACCCTATATCACTTTTACCCCCATAACAAAAACGAGTTGAATGAAAGCGGCAACGACTCAAACAACTCAAATCTTAATCCTAACTCAATACATCGTATTTGCTCCTCTGTATCTTCTAATGTAAGATTGCTTTTGATTTTAATTTGTACATCAATTCCTCATTTCGCCCCCAAAGTCCTGTTAACTACTTTTAATCTTTACAATTATTCATTAATATAATTTGGTGTTCTGCTTGTTTCTAATTTTGGCCAGATTAATTGAGCAACTTCATGCCAAATCGATCGTGCAATTTCGCCCAAATCAACCTAGAAACTCCACAGGTAAACTTTAAATTTAAATCCCTTTTCATATAATTTGATCGTTTTGGTTTTCTGTTTGATTAAGTTTCAGATTAGTGAAATTGATTATTTTGTAGTGTTCAGAAACTGGTGGTACGTAGTTGTTGACTTGTCGTAGTCGCAAACAAGTTAGTATTTCGTAAAGATTAAGACGGACTATTACAATTTGTGACCTCTCAAATTTACGAGACGCCCCATTTTCTAAAGCAAAGTTAAAGACATGTTTGTGATCAAATATATTCGTATTCAAACTTGAGCTCAATGTCGAAAGTTATGTTATCACAAATCATGTACAAAATCAGAACTTATATATAGTGCCCATCCAAGCAAAGTAGCTAGGTAAGTAAAGCTTAAAGTAGCACTCCCTAATCCCTCCCTTTTTCGGTTGTTTACGACCTTACGTTATACATACTCCGTAAACAACAACAACAACAACAAAAACATAGACAAATCGAGTACTGGTAGTTCCTAATGAATTTAGAGCTGCATGTCGAAAGTTAAGCAATCATCTACATACACATCCAATAGCATGCCAAAAATATAAAATGTACATCAACAAGAACACTCTAAGCCTCAAACCAAACTAGGCTCTTGTAACGTCTAGATACAGTCTATACGTGAAAATAAAAACGATTCGTTCGCAATGTTGCGCCTTACATACCTCAATTGTAGCTATGATATAGTCTCCAATTCGTTTGGTGAATAATGAAATGCACCTTGACAATCTTGCTTGTTTCAAACAAGTTCTAGCATCTTTATCATACAAATTAAAGGAGGGAAAATTCTGTTGACATAAAAAAGTAGTTAGTTAAAGTTATAGTTTTTCTGGGTTTTTCCTAAGTAGAACATATCTTGTGAAACCAAGTTTATATATATAACCGTTAAATTACAGTGGAAGCTAATTAAAAAGGAAGCCAGTCATGAGGAAATGCAACCAAGGTCACATGGGTCTAAACACCCCCTATTTTACGTCTAAAAACTAATTAAGTTATACACAACTTATTATGTGAACGAAAAACGACTAATGCGTATTCTTCACTGTTCCTTGTATTACCACAATTTTCTACTCAATCTATCTTCGCAAAAGCCACATTTTAGGCCATTAATATGGGCTCGCCCTGCGTTTTTGGCATTTCTAGCTTCTCTTTTGTACAACAAATTCTTCTTCCTTATCTATGGTATACTAGTATCTCTTTAACCGTAAATTTAAAAGCTGTAAATAAAATAACGTTCTAGCTATTTGTCGTTTTTGGACCGAAGGAGGAGTTTGTTGAGTTAGACTCATTTCGTGATGAGCTGAGGGACTACCCTCCACCTAGCTAGTTGCCTCATGTTCATTCATCGTGTTCTCGTTTATTAGACTTGGACAAACTAATCTACTCTATTCATACATGCAAACTCGACATTCTACTGTCGTATTGAATCAGCTGCGTCATGTTCTCGTTTAATGGCCGTGTATACGGTATATAGGGTTGAGCAAATTCGATCAAAGGTTATTGCATGCAGTTACACAACCATTTCAAAGGAAACTCTAAATTTTGACCACTATATCCTCCATCGATCACAAATGCAATGTACCCCAAATATAGCAAAAGTTTTTACAGCTCTTGGAATCTAATATTACTATTTTGACACTAAGCGAATTCCTTCGTAAGAACTCAAACACGCTCCCTTACGTTTAACCCAATACACCCCAAAGAATCATCACTATAAGCTCAAATCATTTAAACAAAGTTTTTATAGTCAACTCCTACACCCAAACCCACATTTTATCATAGGTCAAATCTATATAATTATAATAAAATTAGTACAAATAAATAAAATAACTAAGCACAAAAGATTGTAGCCAATAATAATGGGTGACAAAGGACAAGTCAAAGGTGTAATTACCTTAGAAATTAAGGAAATGATCAAACCACATTGGAAAATGAAGGGCACTTTTCTTCTTCTTCACTCTACAAAAATTAAACTAGCCTAAGCCAAAGTAATAATATAACCTCAATCTCACACCACCATGCAAAATGCTAGCTTACAGAAGTTGTAGCGTAAGATTGCAAAGAATAATGCGTGTTTATATATATGAAAAACAAAAATAAAAATTCAGAAATCGGGTAACTATTGTTGACTTTGTTTATAAAGATTATAAACCAAAATAAAATAGTACAAGTGAAGCTACGGAAGAATATGGTGGCAAATTAATGGAGTGTTATTTAGATAATTAAAATGGTAATTTGCCAAACTTTGGTCAACATGAACCCATGAGGCCCATATGACGGAAAATGCTCGAAGAAGAAAGAGAATTAAATGTGGGTTTGGTTTAATTAGTTGCTTGTGGAAGAAAAATACAAATATTTACTTGGAATAAAGTGTCCTTTGTTTAGGGGAGGTGCCATTAAATCTGCAATTTGAGGAGAAAAATACGTGTCAAGATTAATGTTTCAATTCATAGTGGAATGTTGCTGATATTTTTTTTTTTTCAATTAGGTTGTGGATAGATGTAGATTATAGCTCTCAGTTTTTGTTTCGGAAAAAACTTACTCCGTATATCACAATGAAAACGGTAATTGTTACAAGCAAGCTTTATGGCAAGGTGCGTAAGCTGTCTAGGCTTGTGAAATACACCCTCCTATTCACTATGATTTCTCCCTTTCGAAAACTGTTTTTGAGTAGCCATTTTGGGAGCAACTTCTAGACCAAATGAAATACTCGTTTACCTTAAAATCAAATGGGATTGGTAGAATGCACTGCAGAATAGAATATGTACTATTTTTTTTTAACAAGTGAACGATTCATTTTGTCTAAAAGTAGCTCCGAACATGACTACTCAAAAACAGTTTTTGAAAGAGGGAGATCATTTTGGGTAGGAGTAGTATAGAACTACAAAAGCGTACATGATGTATGTTTAGAAACTTGCACTTGCAAACCTTTTCTGTGCTCAAAGGCTATTGTCATGAGGAGGTTTGGATCTTTGTATGGTGTCAAATTAATGAAAACGAAAAAAAATATAGAAATTTTATATAATGGTATGTTTTAAAACACGTATAAGAATATTATCCGATGACACAATACCATTGTTTGACACATTAGTAAGCTGCAAGATACAAGTTGAATGAACAACAATCATAGTAGCGTTGACGAAGCCACAACTAACATGCAGTTATCTATGAAACATGTCAAAAAATCTAAGACATACTCTCCGTAGAGAACAGTAGTACGTATGTAGTGGAGGCTGGAGGGAGGTTAATTAGGCGCCCTCCTCCATTTCTTTGACTTCTTCTTATTAGTAAGTCTAGTCCAAGTTATTCCATTGGCTTCCCATTGACAGTTAAATATCCAATTGTTTGGGCTTCCGCCAATATGTCATTAGCATCATTAGCTTATTATTTCAAGTTGTATCGGAAAAAGTTTCGACTCTTTACGCCGATATTTTTTACATCCGTCAAGCTATTCAATCTCGTCAGACAAGCTATTCACTTAGATTAACCCGAGAGTCGGTCAAGATCGACTTTGTACGTACATTACCAAAATCATTAGGTAGCTACTCATTTCAACATATATTACAATATTAACATGAGCTAATTAAGTCGTCAAAGTTCATCTATCCAAAACGGTTGCTTGTAAACCTTCTATCAGCTAAAAGCCTAGCAGCATAAACTTCAATTCCAGCATCTGGTCTAGGCACAAAAACATTCATATCTTCATAGTTGGATCCTAGAAATATAGACGACAAACGATGTCGTGGCTGCTCCGATTCTTCTTCCTGGTTATCATCATCATCAAGTTTAACTTCATCGTGTTCGCTTTTTCGTCTCTTGTACCTACGCCACGCTGCCTGAACAAAGCATGCAGCCCATGTCCTCCACTGCTGAGAGTAATATCTCAGCTTATCTCTCAGTTCCCTGCTGTGCATCCTCTTAAAATGCGCGGTGATGAACTCTAGGGCCTCTGCCTTCAAGGTGAAGCCTTCAACATCAGACAGTGCTTTGACAGTCCTGGTTGAGGTAGGCAGGATGTCTCTTTTAGGCCTGTCGAGTATCCATGACAGAAGCTCCTCTCCGCAAAATTCATTAGGGCCGAGCCCCGATGAGTTGAAGAACCCACTTCGTCCACCATCTGTGGTGTACGAGATTAGATGACCTCGCATTATGAAGAGCATTTCGTGTACTGGTTCATCCTCGGAGTACAGATACATGCCCTGGGTGTATAATGTTGGCTCTAGCCTCTCGCATATTGCGTGTAATGTCCGGTCATCGAGTTGATTGAATAAAGGAATCTGCATTTTGATCGTAAGCTGTAAGTTTCAGACCTGTCTAATGTAGGATCAGAGTGAAAGAAAGAATTGATATACTTACTTGTCGAACTAGATTGCGACAAAGATAATCCTTAGTATGTTTACGAAGATTTATGGGTAGCGCGTTCAGGATAGATCTTTCATCCACTCCTCGAGTTGCAGCCCATTTGTAATCGTAGTACTCAAGTATACCCTGGATTAGTTCGTTAGGTAGCTTCCTGTGCTGCATCCATTGCTTCAGATCATTTTGCTTAAGCCTCCACTCCTCTGATCTCACATTCGCGGAATTTATGTATTTCTGGCATAAATTTCAGGCTTCAGATGCATCAGTAAGTCTCAAACAATGAGCTAATTAAAATGTGTGGAAATATTTTCCACGGAAAAAACAAAATCGAAATCATAAGTTTAACCTGCATATTTGCTATGATGAGACCAAATAGGATCAGTCCCAGGAATGCAACCAGATAAGAGAAAATGTTTTCTGATATGTCGATGCTTGTCAGAAGATTTTGTCCCTGAGAACTACACAAAATTTTACATGAGAGTCAAGTGATAAAACTGGAGTTCTAATATTATGAAACATTAGAGAGACTTACCTCAAGTTTCTAATGCCCCACCAGAGACAGTAGAAGAACTTGTTGAAGAAGCCACCTGTGGACAGGTTGTTTGTCACAACATAGCTGTAAATCCCATATGGGTAAAGGTTACTGTCAGGGTCACAAAACCTTGTAATGTTGCTTGATTTCAACCATGCGCTCCTACTAGCTGTCCCAAGAGCACTGCAGTCGAAAAATTTGATCTCACAAGTACTGCTTTCTCGACCACAGACCAAATCCCAGCATTGCCTTTGTCGATGTATCGATAAGATGTACCATAGATTCCCCGATACCTTGCCAAATGCAACCACAGAAAATCAATGTCAGTGATCGAACATCATATGGGTTTTGAGATTCTGGTATGTAAGATTTGGAGGCTGGATGTAAGGGATCTCCCCTACATATTATTAGTACAGTTTGAACTTACAACTGAGGCGAATAAGTAGAAGACTAGAGTGTAAGCCGCGCCCACCCATGCTTTTTCAGTAACCACTCCTGAAGCCTTGCAGAGTTGTAGGGAGAGTGGATAAGCCATGAAGAATCTATGTAGCAGTTGTAGGGTTTGTACAGTGACGACAAACATTAGGTAGCTTCTGAACCTTGATGTTATGTAGCCCTTGAGGTGAGGTAAAAATACCCAGATAAATATCTGTAACCAAGCCAAACATGTAACAGATTATGGCTTTGCTTTGATCAGATGACCAAAACTTACTAATTTACGATATGTGCATAATTTTCACTTGCTACTGATAAACTGACTCCCTCCTAAAGCCATTCTATGTCTATCTGATGAGCCTCGTCTCCACGATCTATGAGTTATGAATAGAGCAATTTAAGGTGTTCGACACAAGTGATCTTCGGTAGCTATGTAGAAGAGTAATGAAAAAGCATCTATCAAGAAATGAAAGTTATATTGGCACCTGAGGAAGGGGAAGTGCAGCAGTTAGGTCAATCCAAAAGCTGAACCTGAGGTATCTTTTTGCAATTCTTGAAGGGTCTATTACAAGCTCACCTCTCCCAATTACACGAGATAAAGGCGCAACATAAGCCATCCGAAACTGGACTAAGATGTTAAACATGTAAAACAAGTCGGTTCCTGATCGCAACATTGTTAGGACTACCTTGAGTGGACCTTCAAATTCAATGCATAGCTCTGGCCTCACTTTTGGTAATAAGTAAAATGTAGGGTCAACAAAGAGAGAGATCATCATAGCAATGAATAACAGCATATTCCATCTATGTGCAAACACCCCTCGAGGATCCAGTATCGTTCTGTTTGGTCTCACCCTACAGTCGGACAGGGCTTTTGGCCGTCTTTGAGCCTCAGAATGACCTTCTGATGAGTTTTCATGCTGGAGCTTACGATTCCTGTTCTCGTTGATGGACAAGGGAATTCTAGGTTGATCACCATCTCTCACCCTAAACAAAACATTGCAGAAATCTGTTGATCAGTTGATTATCAAAGAATGACAGTTATGCAGTTCTCAGTACTGTGAAGAGAGCATTCCAAAAAAGAAAGAAAACCCGAGAGAGTACTAACCTGTTTGATTGCCAGAACTCCGAAAGACTTCTGCATAGCCCGGACATTACCATGAGACCATCAAAAAAGTCTTTTGTTGTTCATCCTTACGGCCTTACCCAAGTTTCTAAACTCCTCGATTGATCTTTTGAAAATCATACATGCAGCAGCTTTTTAGATCCTGCTATAATTTTGTCATCTCACTGTAAGAAAATATTTTGATAAAAGTCTTTAATGAGTAATAATATTTGTACTCGGTATTGATATGAAACATTATATTTAGAACTTTAGAATCTAGTACAGCAATTCATATAAAAAATGCAGGTTGCTGATGCAGAAAAAGTACATACTCGTATGGCATTTTGTTATGATATATTCTTATGTGACGCTTACTCTGCTGAATGACCAAACATATACCAATTTAAATGGCACCGGCCGTATCATTATCGAATCTAGTTAATATGTCGATGCAAGGACATCAAGGCCGCCATATACACTAAACGAAACACAGATGGTTTCAATGAGATACGACACGAAACCAAGTACTGTCAACTCTAATAAAGCTAAGAAATGGAGTAGTAGAAGCTCTATGACAAAAGTATAAAGAAAATATTAGGTGAAGCATATGCATAATTGCATATGTACTGACACAAACAATCGTAGCCCGACAAATTACATGACAGTATAGAATGATCATGAGCTCACTGTTCTATCATTTGGTGTTTGGCAGGACATGGAATTAGCCGCAGAAGCTTCAAGAGTATTCAGATTCGAAACCAAAGCAATTTTATCATTCATCATCATACATGTAAGTAGTTCTTTCATTTTTTTAAATTCTTTACAGTTTGTTTTATATTCCCCTCACATAATCAAATTGAACGTAAAAAAAATCAATGAAACGAAAGGAGTATATGTACTTACTAGCGACCATATGCACAGCGTATGTCCATCACACTATCACAGCTAAGTTGGCCTTTTTTTTTGTACAGAGAAAATAAAAGAAAGCTGAGCTAAAGTAAATGTATTATTATTTCAAAATTACGGGTTGTGTTACATTAAAACAGACTGCACATATGTAAAGACATTTGAGGTCACTAGTTGATGCTTATGGAGCAAGAATCAGGACCAAAACGATTGCTCGAACCCCTTCTAATGCGCCTGACCAGTTCTGCTGCATAGGTGGCTAACCCTGAACCTGGTTGTGGGAGGAAGGTCTCCGTTTCTTGAAGCAATGCCTCCTGATCCTCGGAGCTTTCTTGGGCTAACGCCTTTTCTCTTTTATACCTACGCCATGTTGCTTGAATGTAGCAAGCACCCCATGTTCGCCAATGTTGTGAATGGAACCGGAAATTGTGCACAATCTCTTTACTGTGTAGCTTTCTGAACTGTGATGCTATATATTTTAAATCTTGTGGTGTAAGAGCAAGGGCTTCAACCTTAGTATTAGCCTTCACTGTTCGGGTGGAAGCAGGTAGTACATGAGTTGAGCTCGGGTCAAGTGCCCATGTAAGTAGTTCCTCCCCACAGAAGCTACCAGGGTTTAGACAGGTAGAGTTGAAAAACCCTGCTTGACCCCCTCTGGTAGTGCAGGATTCAAGATTGCCGCGGATTATGAACAGCATTTTGCTCACTGGCTCCCCTTCCTGCAGTAAGATATCGCCTTCAATCCAAAGCAATGCTGGCTTCAGCATCTCACATATTGCATCTAGCATATGGTCATCCATTTGTTGAAAGACCGGCACCTGCAGGAATACATCAGATAGGCCTAATAACCGAATGTAGACAGCTGTTTGTAATGGAAGATGACAATACTGTTATATTTGTAATTCTTAGGATTTAGTGCATACTTGACGAACTAGATTGAACCAGAGATGACGATTGACTTTCTTCCGAAGATTGGAGGGAAGGTCTCTGAGTAGAGCCTCCTCTTCAACCCCACGGGTGACAACCCACTTATGCTGTTCATAGTTGCGAACATTCTGCCTTAACACAGGGTCAAGCTGCCTGTGATGCATCCATCGCTCTGTGGCTGCTCTCTTGATCTTCCATTCATCCAGTCGCTTGCTGCTGGACTTCACATACGTCTTTACAGAGAGTAAAACATCGTCAGAAATAGAGCTAATGATTAGTGACATAGATATTTACGCCGATCCTCATCAAAGATCGAGCTAGTCATGACTCGTACCAGTACATTACCAAGAAGTAATACAAAGAGAATTATTCCAAGAATCGCAAGAAGATTGGTATATATATTTTCCACCACATCACCACTTGTCTGCAGATTATTTCCAATTGATCTGCAATTGATCGCAGGAGGGAAGCATCAATAAAAACAGTATGTACTGATTATGGAACAATTTTGATGCACAAATAGACAATGTTACACACCCCAAACTTTGCAGTGCCCACCAGAAACAGTATAGAAACTTTCTTAAAAACGGGGCTGATGTAGCTCCGACTTGCAATGCAAGCACATAGATGCCCCATAAGGACACATCTTCGTTGTAGTTAGCATCGCAGTTGTTGCTGGCATTTGTTGCAGCCAACCATGTCCTCCTGTCCGGATCACTCATTGTATGGCAATCCAAGAATGTATAGTTGCAAATCGGCGTTTCTTTATCGCACTCACTCCTCCAACATGATTCTAGCTTTTGTAATGATAGAAGGTAGTAGCACCCACCAGTTACCTTTTGTTAGCCAGGGAAACAAGATCAGGTCCTTTTCGCGACTTTTGGCCTAAACATTCACAGAGATGTAATTATATACTAGATTAATTTTGGATAAAATTGACTTACATTGCTTAACAAGTAGTAGAGAATCATGTTGTAGACAGCTCCTGTCCATGCTTTATTAGGCATAGCCCCTATGGCCTTGGAAATCTTATCAGTCAGTCGATATAGGAGAACAAGCCTGAGAAAGAACTGAAACAAGATGCAGTAACGGGGCGCTGTTTTTCCCAGAGCAGTTGCAGAAACGCTCATCTGAGGTATCACTGCCCATACTACAACCTGCAACACTAATCATTTGTTAATTTTCCTAACTAATCCGTCAAAATTTTGCAGGAACAGTAACTGCTCCTTTACAAAGCACTGAACACAGTTATGATTCTATACTAAGATTCACCTGCAACCATTATTTGTCCTAAAATGTTGTAGAACGTACAATTCATCACTTCATCTCCGAAATTAGCAGGAAAACTCAGCAGAAGAACATAGAGATGAGAGGAAAGGACCTGTGGAACAGGCAGCATTGCGATGACATCGGCCTTGAAATCTCTCAGGAGATACCATAAGCCAATCTTCCAAGGATCAATAAGTAACTCCCCTCTTCCAAGGGCGCGAGAAGAAGGTGCAACATAAGCAGTTCTAAACTGGATAACTATATTGATCAGGTAAAAAATATCAAGTACTGATCTCAGAACAGTCAGATCCAAATCAAGTGTCCTGTCAGAAGGCTGCACACATAGCTCAGAGGTTGTGTAAGGGGAAAACAGGAAAAGGGGGTCGATGAAAATCGATATTAAGCTCGCTGCTAAGAAAATCTTGTTCCACTGCATAGCTGCAGGTGACTGTGGATCAAGTACAGTCTCCCTGACATACTGATAATCTTCAGAGAAGACTCTTGACATGCACTCTGGCTTGCACCTGATTTTTGCAAACCCCTCATCGCGGTCTGTGCGATGTCTTCTTTCTTGTTGATTACTCAGACCATTGATCTGGTCATCTGTATCTTCAAGATCATTCTCGTCGTGGACGACCCTGAAAATTATAGTATGTAAAGATGATTGCTCCTGAGAGACTGAGACATTACATGATGTAGTAAAAGAACAGAAATCTCAGCCGAAATTTTGTACCTAAGACGTCGCTTCCTGTGAAACATGTGGTAAGAGCTTCTGGAAGAAGCTAAGTTGCAGTGTTACTAGAAGAAGACTTTGACAGGAACAAGTTCTGCTACAAAGGCTATGTAACTAAGAATGAACATGGGGGCCTAGAGTTAGGCAATGGACATAATTTACATATCTCAACAACTTCCTGTAAAATAATGTGCTGCTAAAGTCATTGGGATTAAGTTTTGTTGTATTAAAATTATGCTTCAAGTACAATGACCTGATTTTATTGCTTTGCATGACTCTCTTATAACATCATTAAACAATGATAGTTTTCCTATCGTCCATATCTCTCTACCCAATATATACCCACTCTCTCAATTCTCGGTCCTATTTTTCTAACGAATATTGATATTTGTCCTACAACTATGATGAAACAACAAGGTTCATATGAGACGGTCTCACGATAATTTATTGTGAGACAGATTTAATTGTTTAAAAAGTGAACCGTTTAACATTGATCGTGACAATTATATTATTTTTAGTGATCTTGTTAGTTTACGATTTAACCACATAAGTTGTGATTTAAAAGGGTCACAAAATATAAAATTAGGCATAATTTATGAAATAACTCAATTACTCATTTTATATGGGGCATTTTAATCTTACATTAAACTAAAACAATCACTAAAAGAAGTATAATGGTTACTAAGAATGTAAAAGAGGTCACCATTTGTATAAAAAAAGAAGGTCTCACAATAAGTTAGTATGAGACCGTCTCACACAAGACTTACTGATGATGAAAATTTTTCTATCATCTAAAATCGCACCACTTATTATTACTACTAATATAGGCATATAGTGATAAGTGGCACTCTATGATTGGGCCAAGAAAGCAAATCAAAACCGTTGTGAGAGTCAAATTCCTATCATTATCTGATATGATTTCCATATCATAAAATGAACAGGGTAAAAATGAAGAATATAGTAAAATGAACCTCGCATGTCAAACAATTTTACAACGTAAACAATGCCCAACTTGAAACAAATTAGGCCTACGACGTATTAAAGTCTTTATAGTTTTTATTATTTTTTTTGGATTTTGAATGCCAATTAGTACTCTTATTTTACAGGACGGCCACGTGAAGTAGTGTCTCTTCTATCTATATATGAGTCGACATGAACCCAATTTGTCTAACCTGTTATTTTTTAAAAACACATCTTGTTTGAACTTTTACATTTTATGCATTATTTTGAGAAACCAACACAAAAAAATTGGAACTTTGCATTACTTATCAATATTTGATTACTTGATTTGTAATAATACTTATGCACACAAGACTAGCTTGACCCCAATTTACTAACTACGGAGAAGTTGTGAGTTGTGAGTCGTGCCAAATTTTATACGTTGGACTTGAGACACATTATATATAGCCAAAATCGACTCGTAACCAGCAAAACCACCTTTACACCTTGTTTTGGAACGAATTAATGGACTAAACAGCTAAAAATAGGAGGTATGAATTTGCAATGAAGTGAAGAAGTTACGATATTTGTTCGTAAAATTGGTGTGACATTGAAAACACATACAACAGCCAATGAGCTGTTGTCTGAGAAAAACATGCTGAGCCTTCTTCATCACCCTTTCTCTGTTGATCATAATCCTGTCTTCTCATCATTTGTTTGAAAATTAACAATAAAAATATCATTTTTAATTTTAATTAAGTAATAAAAATAATTAACTAACTTAAAAAAAAAAAAATACAAAATTCTTAAAAAAACCCAGAAACCCAAACCCAGAAATTTTGCAAAGTTTATTCTTTGCAAAATAATTTTGGGGAATTTGGGTTTTTGGGTTTGAATCAGGAGATGGGCATGTCTCAGAATCATGCAAAAATTGAGGGTTGGTTGTTTGTTATTAATCCGAAACGTTTCGGATTACAAAACTTGCGTAAACGTTTCTTTGTTCTTGATGATCAACAATTGGTTTGCTACAAATCAATCCCAACTTCCACCAATGAGGTTTTGTTTTTATTTTTAATGTAATTTCTCTATAATGCATTACTGTGGATTTGTTTTGTTTTGTAATTGTGGCTTGTTCTACACACCTGGAAATTTGATTGATTGTTTGGTGGAATTTGTTGTGTATGTCACACTTATAAGGCTTTTGCATGCATTGTTCTTGTTAATGTCGTACATTGCGATTGTTCTTATTCTTGTTAGTGTCATGCATTGTTCTTATTAGTGTCATGTTTACGTTTCGATTGGTGGAGGGGTTAAGGTGTTTTTAGTGCCGCGAACTCTGCATGGTGTAGTGCCATTCGTTTCGGTATCAATTGAGTGAAGGTGATCAGCTGTAATGTTGATACTTGTTAGTGCTGCAAAATCTGCATGGGGTTGTTCCTTTGATACTTTTGGAGTTTCGTTCACGGTACCAATGAGGTTCGTTTGATGTGCATGATGATGCCTTCAGTAAAATTCGGAAGCAGTCATCTTTTTGAAGGTGAGGCTGTACAACAGAGATGAAGTTTTAAGTGCTACGACTAATGATTGTTGCACTTAGCTCTTTCATTGAGTCTGATGAAAAGCTTTGTTGTCCATAGTTCATAGCTTAGATAGTTTAGTGTCAAATTATGAAGGGTGGTCGTTAGCTGGGCGTGTTGGTGTCTGAGTTCCTCCTTGTGAAATTTATGTGTATTGTTGTAGTTTTAGCAGCAAGTCTGGACTCGCTTCTGACTGTTTACTGTTTTTCTGCTCAATTAGGAGCGAATCTTGTTGGTAGCCTCTGATTGTATGAACTTTTTTTTGTCTTGTCTTAGAAGCCTGTCAGGAGAACTACATTAGACTCTTGCATTCGTGTTTCAGATAATGGCAGGGAGAGCATTCATAGAAAAGTAAGGATCAAAGGCTATGTTTCTGTGCCTCAGATTTTTTTGTGGCGTCAATGCCTTAGATTAAAAATGTTTCTTTTTGTTGTTGTATGCAGGTATTCTATGTCTTCACACTATTTAATACTTCCAATTACAGTGATCGGTTAAAGGTGCAGTCTTTTTATGATTTTATCAAAGTTTGTCTGTTGAATTATTCTAGAACTCGTACTTAAGGTACTCATATATACAGCTAGGAGCTACAAGTTCCGAAGAAGCAGCCAGATGGATTCATTGCTTTCAGGAAACAGTATTAAAGGTTTGTGCTGCTTACTTTTCTCATGTGTTAATATTGCTGTTTATTTTCTCATGTGATTGGACATGAGGTATTAGTCCCCTTTGAACCAAAACTTTGTGTACAGATATGTCCTGCTGGTGAAATGATTGCTTCGGGTTGTACAAAGACTGCGTGGCAGTCTTTCAGGTAACTTCTTATTCGCTTGTCTCTTCTATAATAGGTCCAACTTGCTTCCATTACTTTATGTTTTTGAAGCAATCTAGTAGATCGATTTGTTTCATTGTGTAAGTGGTTATATCATTGTCATATTTCTGCGATAAGGAAAATCAGACAGTGGTTAACTGGTTACAGTTGGGTTTGGTTTTAAACTTCAATGCTTTAAACATATTGCACATCACATGACAATATTTCAAGTATTTTGAGCATTATATACTTTGTGGAACAGACTTTTCAGTTCTTCTAGGATACACCATTCAGATTCTATAGAGTGGGCTAGGGGATCATTCAGACAAATGGACCCCACTACATCTGACGTAGTTGCACCTTCACCGTGGACAATATTTGGGTGTCAGAATGGTAAACATTGCTTTTCTATTGACTTGTTTAATTCTGTTGGTTAAGGTTTACTTGAGGAATGTAGTAATGTGAGCTTTAAGGGTTGATCATATGTGTTGCTGTTACAGGACTAAGGCTATTCAAAGAAGCAAAAGATAGAGATTCGCGTGGGAAGGTGAGTAGCTTGCTAAAACTTCCATATTCTAATATTCTTTTAATTAATTAATTTACTAGTGTTGCTGAATCATTTTTGCTTTCAGCTATGGGACGATTATCCTGCAATCATGGCAGTTGCTGTTGTGGATGGAACATCAGAAGCAATTTTCCGGACAGTGATGTCTCTTGGACTGTCAAGATCACAGTAAGCTTGGTGAATATTATGTGACTGATAATTTCCAATATATAGCAGTCTCTCATCTTATACATTAATTTCTTATTGTTCTTCTTCAAGTTGTTTTATATGAGTATGTTTCTGAATATTGGGAGGGAAATTTCCCTTGCTTGAACCGTGTCACGTATGTTTCTCCTTGGTATACTCGTGATGATAAATACTACATTTGGTTTCTCGAAATTTATATCCTCTTTGCTGACATGGAGGCATTGAACTGAGGATGTAATAGGTGGTTACAGAAATGTGAGTTACTAGAAAAACACTTTAGCACAGAGGGAGTATAAAACAGGCAGAACAAAATATACAAAAGCTATTCAAGGCATTGAAGTGTCATTATTAATTATCAGCGGTTCGATTGGAATAAAATGGGAAAACATTCAGCAAACATAAACCAAGTTTCTTCTTGTTTCCCGTCAAGCCTTGATTCTGATGATCTGCTTCACAAACATTTGATTGCTTTCTAGTGTAATAGATATGGATTTGAGTTCTGCCATCAATGCTTGAAATTTGCCGCCACCATGTTTTCTGCACAGGGTCCTTGTTTCAGGCCAGGAGAGATGGTCACTTTGTTACAGCACTACTTCTATGAAAGTTTCCCATTTTGTCTTGTGACGATAAATCTAGTTTGGTGGCTGCTATGAATAACCATAACTATGTACGTATGTAAGGAATAAAATGGGGGAATTCATCCGTGCATTGAGCAAATGTCATTGTGCAACACATGCAGTTATAACCTCTAGTTTGATTTTCTTTTAGGACTTATGTCAATTTATCAACATTTCTGCAGTTGGGACTTCTCCTTCTACCGAGGAAATGTTATTGAGCGACTTGATGGCCACACTGATATCATCCATAAGCAATTGTACAGTTATTGGCTACCTAGGTGAGACTTCTCCGAAATTTAAGTAATGGTTAATCCAATAAGATTTCACAGATCCTTTGTTTGCCATATGTCTACAATTTTCAAGGGATATTTTTTCATGGTCCTAGGGGAATGAGACGTAGAGACCTGTTATTAAGGAGGTATTGGAGAAGGGATGACGATGGAACTTACGGTATGTTAATGATTTCGTGATTTGCACAACATGACATTGTGCTTTGTCGGCTTCGAAGTGAGGTTGAAGTTTTCTTTTGTACTTGTTTTGCAGTGATTCTCTATCATTCAGTATATCACAAGAAATGTCGCCCACAGAAGGGCTACATTCGTGCTTCCCTCAAAAGTACTGCAATCTTAACTTATAATTATAGCAATACCTAACCCGTCCCTCACCCCCCCCCCCTTGGCTCCTTCGTTATCTTTCATTCTTTTGTGTGTGTCTGCTGCATGCCATCATCTTGTTCTGAGTTTTGAGAGTCCTCACAAGTTTTGAGAGTCACTTTTTCTAAGAACCATTGGTAACACACAGACACACTTGAATGTGGAGTTCGTAGCATATGTTTTTTAGAAGAAAAGTGTACTTAGTTGGTATCACTAGTACTATTAGTCCGTATCAAGCTCTCATATTCTCATAATAGCCTCATTCAGTTGCATCATATATCGACCATTGCACAAACCTATCTGAAGTTTTGTTGCTTCAAATGTCAACCTTCAGTGATCAACTTGGACCAGGTTGTCTTGCGCAAACATCAGAAACCAACCGAATCAGAATTTTTTTTTTATACTCTTGTCACCCACACTGATTTTTCTATTTACTACTCCAATCACTCTTAGAGCTGCACTGGTTTCTTTGTCTCTTTATGTACTGTTTAAATCTTAAATGAATCAATCATAAGCTGGGTAAAGTCCAAAATACTGAGTTACTCTTAGAGGAGATTCCTATGAAATATAAGTTTGAATGGTTGATACTTTGTGGGTTCTTACTGGATCAGTATAAACTGCTGCCTAAATGATGAGAATCCTTTTATTAGCGAGTTAATTTCTTTGGCAATAGGTTTTTCTTATGTTTATCATTCATGAATGAATTGGCTGTTCAAAGGTTGCTTTTCATATCACTCTCATGAGTTCTTAGCTTCGGGACCTCTCGTTGTTGTGGATCTGGCTATTGCAGAACATGTTGTAGTTTGTGACTGCATGATTATGTAAGGCTTTTGATCGTCAGTGATAATCAAATTGTAAATGCAGTTTTAACCATTAGCGTTGTTCGAATTGGGAATGCTTTTCTTACAGGTGGAGGCTATGTGATTACTCCGGTGAATCATGGGAAGCAGTCTGTTGTGAAACATATGCTTGCCATTGACTGGAAATATTGGAAAGCTTATGTGGCTCCCTCGTCAGCTAGATCCATTACTATACGTATGCTTGGAAGAGTTGCTGGTAAGCCTGTAGCGCCTAGCTACAATATTTTGTTATTTAGATTAAATGGATTTCATGAATACTTGTCCTAGAACATTGTGTTTGCAGGCTTAAGGGAATATGTCAAAGCAAAGGCAGGGTATTTCATGTCAGATTTCGCATCTGGAGATCTCGCAAATTCCTGTGTTTCACAGAACGGGAAAAGGGTAGAAAACGATGTCTCTAATTCAGATTCAGAGCATGGTAGCCTTTTGGATCTCCATGATATCAGCGAAGAATTTTTTGATGTCCCGGAACAATCAAATTCTGATGTACCAGACGATGGCTGGCCCTCTGATTCTGGCTCAGACTCACATTTACAGGTCAAAATTCTTTAAAAAAGTTCTATTTCGAAAATTGTTGGGAATCATAGTGAGTTAAAATCTGCTGTTCCAACAAATATAGATTTTAGTAGCAGTCTTCCTAGAAATCTGAAAGATTCAAAGTCGGGGACTTTTCACAATTCTGCATTACTAATGCTATTGTCCATATGAATCAAATTGGAATTATGTATTGATACTATAACTTTAAGCAGCTTTTTAATACTAGTGTCCTTTCAAAGATTTCAGTATGATCTGTGGTGCTTACATCATGCCTTTGGTGCCTTCTTTGAAGATTTAGATTATAGGACTAATAAAGAGGCACATCTTTATTTGTTTAATTATTGGACCGAGATAATTTGATTCAATGAGTTGGAATTTTTATCATTCTTAGTCTCTGAGTTTGCAGGACACTCGACAGAAGTCATCCACTGCTACCACGATTGTGAAAAAATTGCAGGAGTTTTCAGGTTTGCTGGACCTTGTCTCATAAGCTTCATTAAAATGAAAATGTTGCCAATCAGTGATAATTTGTTTCTTCATTCAGTACATAAGAAGGGCTACGTCGACTTGGTAGAGATGGCTGAAAAAGATGCGCTTTCTTGGTGCTATGGTTGTACCCTTCAGAAAGACCCTGCTTGTTCTATTCCTTCAAGTTGCACGACAACAGATCCATCAACGTTTTTGATCCGCGGAAAAAGCTATTTAAACGATCATAAGAAAGTATGTGGGCTTAGCTTTTTTAGTGATTAGCAAAGTAGATTTTTTTAATCATCATATGGATGGAATTGATCGCGGAAGATCAAATTTCGACATCAACTGAATCAACATAAACAACATTAACCCAGTGCTTAGGGTCGGATGTATGCAAGCCTTACCCCCTACGTTGAAAACATTGAGAGGCTGCTTACAGATGACCCATAACATGCTTCGAAAATTGCACCCGCTGACTACTACTTCACAATACAAGAAGCGCAGACAGTTTTGTGAGCCATTTTGCTTTATTTTATTATATCCCAAAGCCAAAGAATAGTTAGTATTTGGCTCCATTAGAAATGGAAAGATTCTACATCAAATGAATAATGCAGCATATCTTGGTGTAGTCTCTCTTATCCCTGATTAAATATTTGCTGGAAACTACTGTTTGGGCGGTATTTTGTTCGCGATGTAAACTATGCGCCCCTGAGTTCTCGGCTAATTGAAGTAGTTCTTCTATGATATAATTGTACCTCTATAGTCTGTAGACCATGAAGTAGTTGCATCTAGCTTGTCAATTGACTGAGAATCATTTCCATGAATCCGGGCTCTTTGACTTTCATGATATTGTGGCATTAAAATCATGATGGTGGTCATTTCGGCAGCCTAGTGCCACGGGGTGTGCAGAGTAGGAGTTAGGGCTATTTATCTCTATGAATTTGAAACTGATGCAACCACGTTTTAAATTGTTCAGATCAAAGCCAATGGAACTTTGATGCAGATGATTGGCGCTGATTGGCTTAAGTCTGATAAACGGGAAGATGATCTTGGAGGACGTCCTGGGGGAATTGTGCAGGTGGCATTAATCAATAGCTTTAAATTTATATGTTTGTTTACATTCACATTCAAGAAAGCAATTTGATTTGTTGGATTTATAAATAGTGGGTGTTTCTGGTTCACAGGATTATGCCAAAAAGGGGCAGCCTGAATTCTTCTTCATAGTAAACATACAAGTAAGGTTACTGCTTCATATATTCCCTAAACTGACTACCAAGTAGCAATGATCAAATATCATTCAATCTACAAAATTGCGTCTCTAATCAGGTTCCTGGATCAACAACATACAGTCTAGCCTTGTATTATATAATTAGTAGTCTGCAAGATTCAGCGCTGTTGCAGACTTTTGTGGAGGGAGATGATGCTTACAGAAATTCAAGGTTTAAACTTATTCCGTACATATCTAAGGTTGGTACTTCTTTACAGTCCAAACTCTAAGACCTAATGATTCCAATCCAGTTCTATTTTCTTCCGTGGTTTAGTCTATGCATATGCATTTACGACTTTCTCATGAGCACATTCTGTGATGCTGGCTATATAGACTGATGCCGAAAATTTGTGGATTGCTTAATTCAAAGCCATGTCCCGAAATATTTGGGGGATGGCCAGTATGAGTTTATATGAGGAACCTCTGAGGTAAAAGTACAACAAAACTCCCAAATCTTTGATAGGAAGACAAAGGGTAGCAGCGACTAGAAAACCTCAAAACGATTAACCTTATTCTTGATGGGAAAACCACTGTCAATTATGGTCACGGTCTCACGGATTGAAAAAAGGCTTTCTAGTTAGGGGCTAAGTGCTTTTAATGTTTTTTTTATTTAGGATTTCCCTTTTCTAGATTCTTTTCTCTCTAACTTTTGTAAAATTCACACCTTTTTTTTGCTTGTTTGATAACTATATTTTGTTCTTTTGCTGTTGTGTTTTCTTTTCCCTTTGTTTGATTTTACAACATTTGTAAACTTGTTCGCTCCCTATCTTTAACCTTTTACTGTCTACATATAACGTAATCAGAGGACGATTCATGCTAGCCGACCCCAAATCATTTTGGGACTGAGGCTTGGTTGTCAGTTTTGGTGTCGTCCATAGCAACGAAGGGAAATTAGATAGAAACAGAAGCCTCTGATGATATCAATGACGTTAAATGCTTATTCCATGTCTCAATTGTTAGGCTAAGACATTTTGTTTATGTTCTTAATCTCATAGCCAACATCACTGATCGACTGTTAGTTACTGAAGTTTCTGCTGCTGCTTGTGGGTTTAGTCGAGGAAATTTTTGTTCTTCCAGCATGCAACTTGCTCGACTCTGTTAATCTATGTTTATTCAGGGCTCATGGATAGTCAAACAAAGTGTTGGAAAGAAAGCATGCCTTGCAGGCCAAGCACTAGAAATCAATTATTTTCGTGGAAACAATTACATAGAGGTAAGTCTACGGCATCAATGTGTAGCATCTCATTTTTTGGATTGGATTAATTAGTTGGTTCAGTTATCTACAGTTCTTAGTATCTACCCAATAGACCTGTATCAGGGAGAAAGCTATATAACATTCTCTGAAAAGTTTGAAACACAATACACAAATGTGCATTAGTAAAGAATTCTCAACACTTTTCTCTTCCTATCGTGGCTTAGCCAATAGACTTTGTCTAGACATGGATATCGGGTGCTATGGACATCCGTATGTGGACATTTGATTTCCTAGATATTCAAAACCTGCTTAGATCTTTAGTTCTAGGAAGAGAAGTTCCAATATCTACGCACATTACACGTTTGATGGTTAGAGCATTGCACATTTTCTTATTTATGGTTCTTGCTATCCCTTTGTGATCCCTTGTTTCCACTTTGAGCCTTGTTGTAACAAGAAAACGAAACTGATGTGCAAACAATTATTGTACTTCCTTTCTTTGATCTTCATCTGTCTCGACATTGGAAATGCATGCTCCAAAGCTTTTTCATCCGCTTACAGTTTATCTGGTCATTGCAGCTCGACATTGATATTGGCTCATCAACAGTGGCAAGAGGAGTGGTTAATCTAGTTCTCGGGTACCTTAACCACTTGGTTATTGAAATGGCCTTCTTGTTAGAGGTACAGTGCCCCTGCTCATCAGACTGATAAGTGGTACTCCTGATTTTTACATTGACGACAGCACAATTTGTTTTCTTCACTTCGAAAAACAGTCAAGAAATAACATAAACACAGAGAAGAAAACAGGCTGCTTATACTATAACCATCTCAGCGAACCTTGCATAAAATTATCTCTGATCAGCACTATTACGCTGTAAGTTGTTTTTTATACTGTGTCAACTAATCTGCGCAGGCAAACACGGAAGATGAGCTCCCTGAACAACTTCTCGGCACTTGCCGTCTCAACCATCTGGATGCTTCCAAGGCAGTTTTGGTTACAGAATAAAAAATCGATCTTGTAGATATGACCAGCTCTGATTTGCTTAATTAACTAACTTCAGGAGCAGTGAGCATTGCTTCATTAACCAAGTTGAGGCTTACTTAGTAAGAACTTGCGAGTAATCAGTGAGACTTTCACCTGCCTGCAAAATGCATGGCATGTACTCGTGAAACCTTAATATAAGTGATTATTATTTCTCAAGTGTCTTCCATTTTGATGGAATGTCACTTTATATTTCTCATAAATGTTACTCTATTGGTTTCTCATTCTAAATTTTCTTACTTCCTCCCCTTCTTTAGTATTTGGCATAATTTGGCATACATTTTAAAAGATATATTAGTATCATGTGGGAGTGTGTTGAGTGACAATTGACAAATAGGGATGACAATTTCGCCCGAACACGTCCATCGCCCCGATCCACCCAATCGATTTGGTCTGATGTTCAAGTCGGACTTGAACGGCGCTAAATGTCTTACTTAGTACAAATAGTCGCCGGTCGCCAGAACAACAATGTTTTTGTTTAACGCACACAAATGCGCGCTAAAAGCCTAAAAGTGTACACTAGTGAGCAGTAGAGTATTACTCCATACAACATAAGCTCCAGGAGGTACCAAAACTTTTCTCCTTTTGGAAGCACATTGCAGATAGTAATCGCCTAATTTCTAAACGTAAAAGGAAATGCAAATTTTTAGTTACAATTGTTGCTCGCCATTTTTGCTGAAAGAAATCAAACACTAACCTGGTACTTAACCCATCAGGTAAACTTTTTTTTTTTTGAGGGGAACCCATCAGGTAAACTTGATTGTGTTATTAACCCACTTTAATAAAACACGTCGAAACGTATAAAAAATAACCCGCGTAATTCATACCCGTACTAGATTCAAATCGCGTTATCGTATTGTATCAAATTTTGTCAAACTCTACTCTCATTAGTCATTAACTCATTAGTCAACTCCCACCCCCCGTCCCTCTTTCTGGTCAGTCTTGTTTTTTAAATCGTTGACTGTAACTCTCCCCTCAGTCTTCAATCCTTCATCAACTGCACATAGACACACAGAATTTCATCCGCCATTGTTATCCCTCTCTCTCCAATTATATGATTTTTCCCGGGGAAAAATAATAATAATCATAGAAGTGGTGGTAGTGGTGGGGCCCAGAGACAGCAGAAGCCGGGGATATCGAAGTTTGGTCGAGTTGCTCCACCCAACACCAACACCAACACCCGCCCACCCACATATTTTTTAGTTTTGTTGGTTGCGTAATACGAGATTATTACAATCTCCCATAAACCTTTGTTATTCCTCACTTTAATTTAGGGTTCTATCTTCCAATTTTTACCCCCCTTTTTATTTCATCTGATCTGCACCTCAATTTCTCCTGGTAATGTCTTCACCCCTCTAAATTTCCTATTTCTCATTTTTATAAAGAATTGTTACTGAATTACTGTTGTTTACCGTGATTTCACTGTAATTTTCAGGTTAAAAAGGTGTGATTGTTTTTTTTACTGAGGGGAAAGTCCGCGCTCAAGTTTGATGGACTTCACTCCAAATTGGTTCCTTCTTCTGCTCTTTATTGGATCAGGTACAATTATTATGTTGTTTGTTTATTCCATTTTTTGTTTGTTATAGCAAAATTAATTAAGTAGCTTATTAGATAAGTACTCCACTTTAGTCGAATTGTCGAAATTGGAAGCATAATTAAGGATCCTGTATAAGTCGTTTTCGAGTTTAGGTGAGACGTTTCGTGATCAAGCAAAAGCGGTTTTTGTCGAATTCTTGCGTTGTTTGGTTGTGTGATGTATTTACAGTTTGGTGTGAATTTATGATTTGAATTTTCAGCGTTTGTGGTTGTGAATGGATCTTCCGAGGATGATGAATTTCTTCGTTGTGAGAGTGTCGTAAATAATTGGGCTACTTCGCAGCTTAATCATGAATTTAAAGAAGATAAACATACGCTTCGTGATCTGTTGTTTTTCTTGCATATACCAAGGACAGGAGGACGTACGTATTTTCACTGGTAAATGCTTGTACTACGACATTTAGGCTTATTGCTGGACTTGTTCGTGTTGTTTATGTGAGAATGGATTTTATGGTAATGTGTGCTTTGTTGCTTGTGGTTGTTTGCAGTTTCTTGAAAAAGTTGTACTCTTCTCAGCTGGAGTGTCCTCGCTCCTATGATAAACTGCGGTTTAACCCAAGGTATAAACTTTTTTGTACGCTTACGTTCTCTCTTGTCTTTTGACTCTTATTTGGTGTCCATAGATGTGGCAGTAGTGACAATACTTTATTCAGAATGATGATTTGCTTCGCTTCTTGTGATGTTTAACATAAACAGTTCATGAAAATGTTTGCTTGGTTTATGTCTGTCTACATCTGTTCCACTGAGAATGACGCCATTCGTTTTGAGAGGGAGACAGCAATACTCCGTATGGATTTAATACTACCAGTGCTGTCACTGAATAAACTTCAACCTAGAGATGTTCTCTTTAGCGGGCACTGTACTTGTCACCCTTGTCGTACTTTTAACTTTAATAGGTTCGTCCTGCCTCTTGTCAATTACGAACTTGGTAATGGTTGACGAATCAGATTTTGGGAGGATTGTTGGATTGGGAATGAATCCCTTGCAATTTCGGCGTAACAATGAGGCAATTGAACATTTGTTTCTATGATGTGAGTTTATTCAACATATTTGGATCTGTCATTATTATGTGAGAGGAGAATGGTGGGTATCCCCTTAAGGGATTGTGGAGCACTTGCAAATCTACTGTGCTGGACTGGGGAGCCATAAGGATAAGATTTTTTGGAAGTGTGTTTTACAGCATTCCTTTGGTGTGTTTGGTTGGAGAGGATTCCCGCATCTTCCGAGGAGTTTCTCATTCTCTTGACTATGTTTGGGGTTGGATTGTATACTTCGCGTCCTTATGGGCTAAGTGTTCCGGCTCCTTTTAAGGATTATCCTATCACGGTTCTACAACGTAATTGGGGGAAGCTCTAGGTTACTTTAAGGTATCTGGTAGATTCCTTGTCCTCTATTCCTGTATCTTTCTCTTGATCACTAATGCATGTTTTTTTCTTATTTAAGAAAAAAAAAAAAGCAAAAACAAAGGTTCGTCCAAGTCCAAAGATAATACCACAATGGCTCTCTTCTAGTGGTAGGAACACATAAAATAGAAATCAAATCGAAGATGACTAATCTTCTACAGTTGGATTTAGACTCATTGAGCTTTACCTCGTATGAAGTTAACACGTCCTGGCAGTTTACACTTGTTGAACGATTATGGCTAATTTTCCTCTGTAAGAAATGGGCATTTTTATCAATGATTTTGGGGTCTTCTCACACATTAATATGAGATATACAACATAATAGGATGGTTTATTTTACTGCAGTATTTATTGGGTTGGTCGAGAATCGAGATAGAAATATGTACTGAAGATCTAGTGTAATTGTGTATTTCAACATCAATCTTTGCTTTATAGGCTTACTTAGACCATGGGTTGCTGTTAACTAGATATCTTATAACCCCTGTCATTCTTCTTTGCAGAAAAGCTAACTGTAGGCTGTTAGTAACTCATGATGATTATAGCATGATGTCGAAGCTGCCCAAGGAAAAAACTTCAATTGTGACAATATTAAGGAATCCAGTTGATCGTGTGTTCAGCACATATGAATTTTCAATTGAGGTAGCTGCTAGGTTTTTGGTGCATTCTAATTTAACTTCTATTAAACAATTGGCTGGACGTCTGCGAAAGAAGAGCAATGCGGTTAGCACACTAGATATTTGGCCATGGAAGTATTTGGTTCCATGGATGAGGGAAGACTTGTTTGCTAGGGTATGTTTCACTGGTATTTTTTCTTTGTTTTTTTATTTATTAAGCACTACTGTTGATTTGTTTGACTTCTTTACTTCTGTTGATTTGTTTTTTTTTGCATTGCTGAAATTCTTCTGGTTTGCTGTTCTCTTTTGTGTTCAGGAGACTTTTATTGAATGGTATTGCTAGGATTATTCTTTAGGTATGCGATGTGTTTCTCTGTCTCGGGTATACTGCAGCCTGTTTGACATTGTATTTGGTTGCTTACATGTATGGTAAGGTTTTTAAGTATTTTTGTAAGGGGCAAGGTCATTGCCTTTGTCTTTCATCATCACCCCCAGCATCATCATTAATCCTACCGTCTCTGGAGAGTCTCCTGCTTCAAGCTGGGTAATGAGGCACGGGCCGCCTAATTAGTCTTCTTTGAAATAACTGAGTTGTTGTTTCTCAATGACCATTTAGAACGAGTCAGTCATCAGCTACAGTTGTTGACAAAGAAGCATGGAGGGTTCAAAAACCCTTTCAATTGAGTGCAATTCATCCCGAAATCTGCAGAAGTATATGTCTTTGGCTAAGTAGAGGTGAATGGTTCAAGGCTTCCAGATATATTGTGAGAGGATTGACTAGGCCAGTGTCTACTCATTTGGTTTGGTTATGAAACTCCTGTGGAAGACCTAGATCTGGTTAAATATCCTTGGACACTGGCATTAGAGAGAACTAGTACTTAGTATCAAGGAAAGTTAATTTTGGACCGTGGCCTATAGAAGCTCTTGATCCAGAGGCTCCAATCTTTTCCTTCATCGTGATTTCTTATTTGGCAGTCCTGAAGAGCAGTGGGCATTTCCTAGAGTTCCATTAGCCTTAGGACTTCTAGGATATGTAATACCAAAGACTGAAGAATTGTTTGTAGACGTGCTTTTTTTCTTCTTTGTTCTTGAGTGTATTGTCTGAGCATAGGTCTCTGCATCATTCTGTAGACTATCCTGGGCTGCCTTAGCTTCTCTATGGGGAGAAGCAGTTGGTGCCTAAAAGTATTTGGCTTGCTCTGAAGGAATTATAATTTTTATAAATGCTTGACAAGGAGGAACTACAATATTCTGTAGTTCTGGGGTTCTGTGACCAGACTCATCTCTCAAGAGAGTGGAGATACATTTCACCCGTATCTGGTTGTAAACTCTAAAACAATAGGAGCAGAGTATTTTTCAACTGTACTTTAGTTTGATTGTGTTTAATAATGAGGGCCATCATTGCAACTGTATTACCCTCCGACCCAAAGAGATTTTCCTGTTTTGACTGGCCATGTTTGGAGCTACTTCTAGACCAAATGAATCGTTCTCTTGTTGTAAAATCAATATGTCATTTTATTTTGCATTGCATTCTACCAACTCCACTTGATTTTAAGGCAAACGGCTCTTTCATTTGGTCCAGAGGTAGCTCCCACTATGGCCAGTCAAAACAGGAACATATTAGTGAATCGGAATAGTATGAGGTATCACAAAGATAAATGTTGGTGTGATAATGCTCTTACTTATGAGTGATGTGCTGGACTATTACCAAAAGTTGATGCATGATTTCTGGGCACTTCATGATTTTCATTTAACAAGGATTGCTTATATCATGAGCCTGTGGTTGATAATGAACACCACCACCCGCCCTCCTCTCCATGAACTGTTGTAATTGGCGGGTAATTATTGTCCTTCTGATGTGTGGGTGGGGTGGGGGGGTCTGGACAATGTCAGCTGTGTGCTTAAACTGCTTGTTTTATATAAAGATAACGTGGTAGTTTGCAGTTGGATCTTGTAACAGCTTGTAGTTTATGTCACTATGGTGTATCTTGAAGCAGAAACACTTGGTTGCATCGGACCCCCTTTGTCCTTAGTCCCTTACCCTATTAGAGACGAGAGACTTTGTGGCACTGAGGAAATGTTGTTGCTTTTACTGTTCGTTATTGTAGTTGAATAATTTTTCATAGAGCGATTCCCTTATTGTCTGTTATATTTACTTGATTTGAAGTATAGAATTCTGATTAGTTGAGAATGTTAAAAAGATCATACTGCTGGTGAACATAATTGTCTCTTCCATATGCAGAGAGAGGCTAGGCTCCGTGACAAGCAAAATCATTCTGGGCGTAATGATTCATATGATATGGAAGACATGGCTATGCCACTGCTCCAGTACATCAATGATCCTGTGGCTTTGGATATTGTTCACAATGGTGCAACTTTTCAGGTTGACCTATACTTATCTTGTCTAGGTTTGATATTGATTAGAAGCTTTGACATTTTCTGACACAGCTGCAGTTGTTTCTGCTAGTTTTTCCCCATGGATTTAGGTTTTTTTAGATAGATGCTCAACCTAATTTGGTTTGCATTTAAATTTTCGTATCCAACGATTTTTTTATTTATTTACATACACATCCAATTTAGTGCTTTTTTTATATTCTCTAGAGGTGCTCTATGTTTCTTAAACTCTTTCCATGTGTCAAAGTTACGCAACTTCCTTTATCTAACTTTAACTCTTACAGTTTGTTGACAAGATATTTGCTCCTGTATCTTCTTGTCTCTTGCAAACTGACCTCTTTGATGTGTTTGTGGTGTTCACCTGGTATTCTTATTCACTTGAGATTTGAACATTAGTTACCTGATCGGCTGATATAGACCATTTGCAGGTTGCAGGGTTGACAAATAACTCCAATATAGCAGAGTCACATGAAGTACGTGCTTGCGTGCAGAAATATCCTGCTCTAGGTGATTCTGTCATTGATGTGGCAAAGGTAGTTTAACTTAATTACTTATTAAGCTTTATTATGTGGATCTTTAAAGTTTTCTGTCCCCATTGTCTAATATATTTCTCCAATCATCCAGAGGAGGTTGGATCATATGTTGTATGTTGGACTGACTGAAAAACACAAAGAATCGGCAACAACATTTGCACATGTGGTTGGTGCACAGGTCATATCCCAGTTGGTAGGATCAAATTCTAGCATGGAACATCTGGCTGGTGACTTATCAGGTCAGTTACGTTGATATTTTCTTCTTCCTCTCATCTTGTATGTAGTTCTGTGGTACTGCGCATTATTGCTAAAAGGTGTACCATAGTTTGGCCTAAGGAGTTTTTTTATTTGTTCTTTTTGCTCTTGGTGTACCATAGTGAGGCCTAAGGTGTTTTTTATTATTTTCTTTTCGCTTTTCTTTGTTGTATTAGAATTTGACTTAAAATCATATACTTATATCTTTCCCAGCATAAAAGAACAATGGAATTGAGTTGAACAAAGCCATGCCTAATCAAACAAGGTCTATGCATGTCACTGTTTTGTGCTATGCGAGAAAAGTGATCTAATTTCTTTGTTTAGTACTGAGAAGGGAAGCAGAAAGCATTGTGATGAATAGCACAATGCGAAAAGAGAAAGTCACTTTGCTATAAAACTTATTAAATGGAGAAGTTGAGTGGTAATGTTCTGGCATGCCTGCCCAATTTGGACTGTTTGATACACCATAATAATGCATCATGACAGTACTTCCGGGCCTTTGTCTTTCCAGAAGCCTCTAAATGTTAAGATCTATAAAACGTTTGGTGCAAATGACATTTCTGTGGAAGTAAGACGATGAAGGTTACATGTGTCGCATGTCAAGGGTTTAGTTACTTGTTGTATTACCCTGTGAACTTTTTAAATTGATAACAAAACAAAATCCCTCTAAGGCTCTAATTCCCAGCATCCTTTTTCGCCCCATCAGCTAGCTTGACTGTTGTAGCTCATTTGACGAGAATGTTGGCAGTGTGGGTGTCAACTAGAGAGGTATGTGTTTGTGTCTTTCGGGTATGATGTCGGCCCAACCAAACAGGAATATGGAATCGAGAAGGCGTACACCTACTCTTCTTTAGGTGTTAAGTTTCTTAGTGTCAAGATGATGGGCCTCATGAGAAGTGAGAAGTTTGGGCATTTGTTAAGAACTGTATTCTTAGTGTTTGTCGATACTGAATGATTTATGTGGGTGTTAAAATTATGTTGTGTTTGCAAATGGAATTGTTCTCACACCTGTTTACTAGTGTTGCAGAACAGAGCTCTCCTCTTACAGATAGTAAAACCGATAATAGTCTGAAGGTTTGTGGTTGGTCATTTTCAATTTCAAACTAAAACTTGAAGCACAAGCAGCTTTAGCGTTCTCATGTTTTAGTATTGCCTCAATTACAGAGTAGCCAGATGGAAGGAAATTCTAGTGAAACAATTTCATCTCAAGTGGCTGAAGTTACCAGCAATAGTGTAAGCTTGCTTCTTGAAACATTGCTGGCCTCATTATCCCACTTTTTTTCTGTTTTATTTACTTTCAAGGTTTCACTCCCCCCCGCCCCCCATTCTTTTTCATAACTGGTTGGGACCTTATGGAAACATACGTTTTATCCAATTCAGAAGATGACTGTTAAAACGCTTATGGAAGCTTATGGAACCTGCATAGGTGGTTTGCGGAAATCACAGTCACGGCGACGAGTTATGTCCTTATCTAGAATATCCCCTGTTAACTTTACAAAGGAGGTATTTACCTTTTCCTGTTTTCATACTGAAGTTCCCACCTTTTTAGCTTTTTTCTTACCTTATCTACAAGCACCTTTCAGAATTCTGATAATTTCTCCCTTTCTTTTGAAAGTCATACTGTACATCATTGTAAAAATGCTATCTTTGGTTTCACCGTAGTACAACTCTGAAGCATCTGATTACCTTTACTTTTTCAGACCAATACTCACGTACCAATCCTAAAATAGTGGAGAAGTCCCGAGTGAGATGTATAATGCTCTAAACTACTTCTGGCCTTAGTGTCTCTTCCTCATTTCCTCTATCATTTAAAAGTTTCTTGTAAGTAGTTCCATAGCTATGATATAATTTCCAATGACCTATTAATTCTTTGGCAACCTTTCCTAAAAAGAAAAACATGAAGAAGTGGTTCTTTGGCAACATTGTGAATTAATTTGATAAACTGAATTAGTTTACGGAATGGGGTTAAGAAACACCATTGATTTCATTGGTTAAGGTCCTTCCGGGTTACTGGCACTCTAATTTTCTAAACCAGTAGTTTGGATATTTTGTACCTTTTTCTTTTGGTGGACAGCTTGGCTTCCATAGTGTGTTTATTGTGCTTTTGTATTTAAATACTTCTCTTGATTGAATTCAGCTTGTGTGGCATTAAGCATATATGCTAGAAAACATAAGTTACCTTTTCATTTCCAAAAAGATTCGATGCTGACATTTTGAAACACTGTAGGCGCGCCTTCAGGTACCTGAATCAGTTATTGGACGGATAATGGATCTAAACAGACTTGATATGGAGCTTTACAAGTATGCACAGGATATCTTTGCTCGGCAACATAAACATACTGTACAGAATCTGGTGAGTGATCTCACAATGCTCCCTTATTCTTTCCATTTTTTTCTTCCTGTTATTATTCCTGCAGTGAACATGTCACTTGAAGAAAACAAATTCAATACCATAGTTTAGCGCTTGATTAGCTCTCTTTTGTATATGGGTGTCAATCCCACGGTGTCTTTTTGTAATTTGGCATTACCCCTTGGTGTCCTGTATGAAAATATTGATGACCTCACATATTCAAAAATTTACATATAATGTTGCTTCAAAATTGGAATATGCGCAATCTAAGCATTCTGTTTTTATTCGAGTTGGGTATAATGGAGGACTATCAGATGTGTCTTTTTTTCTTTGTAATAGATGTTATATGAAACACAAGGGCTGTACATTTGAAGGGAATCGAGTCATTCAAACTTAGACCAACTTACCTAAATACTTCAACCTTAACTTTTATGCAACGATCTAACTGGTTTCTTGAGGCTCAAGCTTAATTAGTGATTTCTTATGCCCAATGTTTGATTTTCTCTTCTGGCATGTAAAATGTAATCGACTAAGTATACCCATCATCAATAGATGTAGATGTGATATGGATGTTTGTTGTGGCTTTTCCACGTTTTCTTTTTCGAACCAGGATTGTACTAGCTAGCAATTGCTGGTCATAATCAACTGCTGCCGCACCAGATTTATTGTCATCAAACTTGCATGGACTCCCTGTCGAAGGGCCTAGTTCGATTGTAGAAACCTTAACCCCAAAAGTCTGTTGTTAAAAGTGTTTTAGGATCTGATTGGTCAAGCTGATACTAGAATGTGCTTAAATTTTGATTTTAAGCAAACTTGCTCTTCAATTCTTATCTATTTTGATTGTTGACTTGAGTTTCTTCCCATCATTCAAGATGCAGGATGTTCCAAGGGGCATCACAATGAACTCATTTACGGCTCCACCTTGGAAAGATATATATGTAGTCATGGCTATTGTTTTCGTGGTTCTAGCTGTATGTGTATGTTTAAATGCAAGAAGAAGAACGTCTAAAGTTAAGGTATGAAAGTGAAATTTTTGTAAACTTCAACAGAACAGGAGCCCAAGAAAGATTTTAACAGAAAGCACGAGCTACTTATCTGCCATTACTGTGCGATTACCTCAAGTAAATAGTGCTTAATTAAGGGCATCACACAGCTCTCTACAATTTGTAACTTGTAAGGGCACATTTGGGAGCGTTGTTTTTCATGTATATCTAGCCCCTCGTTTGAGTGTTCCACATACTGGAAATCGGAACTAAGATTAATGTTGATGGCGTTACCCATAGATGTCATGAAGTGCCGCCACAGTGTTTTTTTTTTTTTTTACAGAGGAAACTCGTGATTATATATGATGCGATGTAAATCCAACCAAGAAGACATCCAGATTTGAGATTTGCTCTTCTCCGCATTTAGACTATACCGAAAAAACACCAAACTGATCAAATATCAGCGCAATTTCTGTTCGATTTTCTCTAGTCGTATCATGTCCATCTTTGAACTCCAATAGATTCTTGTTCCAATATTGAATCTGTTGTACTTGCATTCCGATTCTCAGCACAGAGGTTTGCTGACGTTGAGAATATTTATACCGAGCAAATGAGTAAACATCCTTCCTCTATTTAGAGGAATTCTTGTGGCGTTGTGTGTGAACTATAGTTTCTGTTCGATTTTCTCAAGTCGTATCATGTCAATTTTATGCTCTCTCTCGTAAACATTGTACTCGGATTGTAATAGATTTCGCAAACCTGACCGAATAATCGATCTTGAACAATACTAACTAAGAAACAAATCAAAAATTCATTAATATTGATTATTGAATATCAATACGAGACTAAGAACAAATTCCGCAAATCACACTGTCACACAATTATAATCCAGCCAAAATAAATAAAATAAAAACACAATTATAATTAAGTTAATTAAGATGGTGACAAGTTAATTGTAGTAGAGTTCGAGGCCCATGCCGTCGTGAATCTAGTAATCACTGAGGGTAATATGGTCTTTGTAGATGGTGTACCACTTTTGGATCCGGAGCTTTTCGGGTCGGGTACCAGTTTGAGCGGCAACGAGCTTCTTGAGGTCTCCGATGGTGTCGTCCTCGTTACACTTCACTCGAACCTTCTTCCCTAACCTGTCGTTGAGCACCACCTCGATCATCCTGACTCAGTTTTCCCCTTTCTTTCTCTTTTCTCTTTCTCTCTCCTCTCCGCAGCCAATTGTTGTGATTTCGCACGGCACTTTTAACCGCAAATACTACCGTACGCCTGGGGTACGAAAAGAATGGTACCCCCGTTCTATAACTAGATTCAGTCCAATAGTTAAAATAGAGCCGAACTAAATAATACTATGGGCCGAATTAAATAGAGCCCAATCCCTCTCTCCTAACAAACATAAACAGATTTCTCTCTCCTCCCATTTTCCCCACTCCCTCTTTCTCCCGACAACCACCACAACCGCCCCCACCTGCCCAGCTTCCGGCCGCCGTCACGACCACCACCAATGCACGCCTCCGGCGGCCTAGACCTCTCGCCATCGTCGAAATAAGGAGAGGGGCGAATGAGTGAATCGAGGAGACAATAAATCCAAAAAAATGAAACCAAAAAAGAAAGAGGCATGATAATAGGGAGGCGGCGGGGTAGTGTTAGAGGGTTGTGGTCGCCGGAGAGGGTGTTTCAGCTAGCGGTCGTTGGGGTTGTCGGTAGTGGTCAACCGGAGAAGGAGTGGGAGAAAAATAAGTCTTTTTTTCTTTTTTTTGCTTTGTTTTTTATTATTTATATTGATTAATCTATTTAAATTAAATCATTATAGAACATAAATTGATCATCACATGACATAATTAGATCATTATAAAACATAAACAAATAATTTTGATACGAAATAAATCATTGCATAATAAATACGGGGTATAGTTAATTATGAAAAAACAAATCATTACAAAACAAAAATGGATCATTATAAAACAAAAATACAAAATAAACCATTGCATAATAAATATGGATGATTAGTTTTTGTTCGAGGATGATTGTTTTTTGTCTAAAAATGGTTGGTTTTTGTCCTATGATGGTTGTCTTTTGTTCTAGAATGAACAGCTTTGTTTTGGAATGGTTAGTTTTTGTTTTGTGATGAATGATTTTTGTCCTAGGATGATTAATTTTTGTTCTGGAATGAATCAGGATTATTAGTTTTTGTTTTGGGATGAATGATTTTTTTTAGGAATATTTGGTTTTTGTCACAGGATGATTAATTTTTGTTCTGAGATGGTTGTTTTTTGTTCTAGGATGGTTTACTTTTGTTCTAGAATGAACAATTTTTGTTTCAAGATGGTTAGTTTTTGTTATGGAATGAATGATTTTTGTCTAGAAATGGTTGGTTTTGTCCCAAGATGATTAGTTTTTGTCATAGAATGGTTGCCTTTTGTTTTGGAATGAACGGCTTTTGGTTTGGGATGAATGTTTTTTGTTCTGAGATGGTTGTTTTTTGTCCTAGGATGGTTGGCTTTTGTTCTAGAATGAACAACTTTTGTTTCAAGATGGTTAGTTTTGTTATGGGATGAATGATTTTTGTCTGTAAATGGTTGGTTTTTGTCCCAAGGTGATTAGTTTTTGTCATAGAATGGTTGCCTTTTGTTCTGGAATGAACGACTTTTGGTTTGGGATGAATGTTTTTTGTTTAGAAATGGTTAGTTTTTGTCCTAGGATGATTAGTTTTTGTCAGTGGTTGCCTTTTGTTCTGAAATGAACGGCTTTTGGTTTGGGATGAATGTTTTTTGTTTAGAAATGGTTAGTTTTTGTCCTGGGATGATTAGTTTTTGTTCGACATTTGGTTGATTTTTGTCATAGGATGAATGATTTTTGTTTAGTAA
>JBBYHQ010000018.1:2609089-2638634 GCA_038382645.1 Spergularia azorica
CAGTATTGAAGCATCTCTGGCATCACCAGGATGCCATTTTGTGCTGCTCGTTGAAGGTATGATCCCCGTAACATCGGAGAATGTTCTCTTTATTCTGTTGTTGTATAACTGGAACTTGTTGCATACTTGCATGGTCTTCCTTTGTCTTCCCTGGGTCTGGATTAACCGTTACACTAAGGTAGATGCTTGACATCAGAAGAAGTTTGCATTCTATACTGTCAAAGCCAAAACTTGTAATTTGCACATGTTCCATGGATAGGGTTGTTGGGAATTAAGTGAAGCTAATCCTATGTCAGATACTCCATTAGTGATTACATCGTTTTCTCCATTGCAGTCTCTCCCAGTTCTCATCTTTGCAAACCAAGCGGGGCTGGATATGCTGGAGACAACTTTAGTGGCTCTACAAGACGTGTCCTTGGATAAAATATTCGATGATTCAGGGCGAAAGTCATTGTGTGCCGAGTTCCCTAAGATAATGCAACAGGTAATATGCAAACTCATGCTCCCGTTATCATCATATTGGCTTCATAATGCATGGAGTCTAAAACTTCCTTTGTTCCAGGGGTTCGCATGCTTGCCTGCTGGGACATGCATGTCAACAATGGGTCGTCATGTTTCATTTGACCAAGCAATTTCATGGAAAGTCTTTGCTGGAGATGAGACTACCGTCCATTGTCTTGCGTTCACTTTCATTAACTGGTCTTTTGTGTGAAACATAAACTTTCTTAAACACCACTCCATTCACCTGTACCACATTGTTTGTTTCTTTAGCAGTCGTAGGGCGAAGGAATGCATCAGCAGGCGTTTAAACTTTGTTCGGGATAGTCATATGTGTACCCCCGGAATTCTCTTTTTGTAACACCCAACTCTGCCTGGTTTGCATTTTAGTAATTTATGTGGACATGTTGGTCAAAAGTTTCGGAAACTTTCTCTACTCTGAGTCGATGAAGCTACACTGTTCTGTTTCGAAACCCTCCTCCCTTCCTAGGGAAGCGTAGCCTTACTCTAAGGCCAGCGGATACACATGCGCTTGATGTATTAATGATCGGTAGATCGGATCCTGGGAACTAGAGTCCCTGGTGAATCAATGACAAAAGTGGGTTTGGTATTAATTAGGAGCTGTTTCTGACTTTCTGGTGATGCAACGAGAAGAGGAGCAGATGTGTATGTGTGTGAAAGACAAGACCGGTCAATCTAACATTTAGTGTGAGCAGAAGAGATCAGAGATAGACCCCTGCCAAGTGCATGCACAAAAAAGTTTGACCAAATTTTCTGCTTTTGGCATCATTCCACTGTTCAACTTTGTTGGTCGTCTCGTCTCCTCGCTCTGATTTGCTCTTCCCTCTCTCTCTCTCTCTCTTGTCAATCGCCTAACACGGCTGTGTTTTTTCAGATTAGAACAGTGGTTTAGGCTCGCAGTTGGGTAGTAGACCTAGCAGGGCTTGCACAAATTTTTTAAGGGTAACATTAAATCCACGGTTCAAAGCAACCCTTCCTTGGTTCATTATCTTAAGTGTGAATTGTGTCACGCTCGTGACACAATCGTACTCGTGACACAATCGTACACGGAAGGGTTGATTTGGAGTGCGGAAAGATCAAATGTTAACCCAAGCCTTAAATGTAGTTATCAGTTTTGTGCATACACCGTATGGTTTCGTGGGTCATAAATTAAGTGATAAATGAGTTTCGACTAAGAATAATTGAACTATCCGTTGAAGGGGAAAAAAGAACTAGTCAACTACTCGCTTTTTGTTATAGCGAAACTTTTTTTTCTGTTTTTGGACCTTGTCAAAAAGAAGAAGAAGAAAAAAAAGCCTATTTCAGTTACAATCTACAATGTGAGCATTCGAAGACGGTTCATTACTCCTTTTGGTTATTTCTGGTACTATGGTCACATACTCACATGTTCAAAAGCTTGATAACATAACACAACATAATCTTGATAGAAAGTCGCCTGACGCTACTTATTGCGTAGATGTTAACACGTTTTACGTCATGTTTAAAAGAAGCGAAGACTAGTAATCAACCTCGTATACATTAATAGTTTAATACGGAGTGATGAGTTTCAAGTCTAGGACCATTGTGGTACCTAATACCTCAAACACAGTGATTGGCCAAGTGGTTGGAGGTGGAGCGTCGTTGCCTTGAGGCGTTATGTTCAACTCCCCCCACTAGCTCTCGTGGAAGGACGGATCCCCTCCTTCTAACATGATTGCTAAACGCAACTTTTTTGTACTAACGTAACATGTCCAAATACCTATTATACCCTCATATTCTCCAAAATTACAAACCATACCCTCATCACCTTCATTCTTGACTTCTTCCCTATCATATTATAATGACGTAAAATTTTATCGGGTCATCCTTTATTCTTACTCATCACGTGTGTTGATCTTCAAACTTCATGTCACGTCTTACGTTTTCACTTGTTTCTTCTTCCTTTGACTTAATTTAAAAAAAAAAAAAAGATAAAAAAAATCTCCATTTGACTTCACAATCAATCACCAAATAAAGAGTAAGAATAATGGATGATCTGATAAAATTTTATTAACTATTCACCTCAATTACACCATTACTTTAGTTTGAACGTCTCATAATTTTGTTGATACTTTCATTTTTTTGGTGTTGCAATACAATCAAATGTCAAATTTTGTGAAATTCATTAGTGTAAGTTACTTTTAAAAGTTGTAGTGAGGAAAGAATATTAAGGGTAAAGAAGGAAAAAAACTGGAAAAAATAGGTTACGTTAATAATTTTTAGGTTACGTTTAGCAGTCCCCTCTAACATGGTCGAAACTCTATCACCTCACTGGACCGGACACGTACAGTATAAGACTATGAGGTCAAGGCTATGGGCCCAAACTTGCCTATTGTTCAATTGAGCTTCCAAATCGTTAAACCCATAGATCCACCGTTAATCTAGTTTGAAGAATGCATTCGCCCCGAGTAGGCAGCAATGATAGACCTACAAATCCACCATCACTAACTTGCACTAAAAACACAAACGTCACAGCGATAGCCGGTCAAAGTTGAACTGGTTCAACCAGGGATCAAATATAAGCGGGGTCTGATCTGGCCTACCCAGGAAGACAGTTTTTTTTTTTTTTTTTTTTTTTTGAAGCCAAAAAGAAATGAAACTATCCAAGAAGACTTACAAACAACGCAATTATGGGACTTATAAACCACTTTCGCTCGCAATTATGTTTCAAATTCTCGGTTGTATTTGAAAAAACACTGATGCGCGGCTAGCTGCAGGTTGGAGGGAAGATTAGAACAGTTAGACGAGATAACATGCATTCCTGTACAACTCGTATTGCATGATTGCATCCCACCAGGGAAGTGATTTTCTATTAACTTGTAAGCCAAAGATCCGGGGAATTTCACGCTTAAATACGAACATTTTCCAGTTATATTTCTCAAGACTGTAACAGCATCTTGAATAACACCGCCACTATAGCATCAAAACACGCTACAATATCTCACCTGGCAGAAGACTTCTGACCATCTAAATGTTGCAGCAGAATAAAGCAGATAGAGAACAAAATTGTTTCTCCAAATTTAGCAGAAACAAGCTCAATTTACATACGCTATACACACGGGTCCTTGTATGTTTGGCACTAATCTACATCTGTGCACCTGGAAGGCCGAAGTCTAATTTGGCCTCTTAACAGATAATCAGTTGTTGTCATCTAGATGCCAAAGACCAGAAATTCAACAGAAAAGAAGGTAAAGCAGCAAACCAAGTCATAAAGGCCATTCCTGTTGAAGTTTCAAACTGAACGCAGTGGTTCTTTCCACAGCTATCAAGGTCATTGCCAATGAGGACAGTGATACCAGCAGAAGCACAGGCTGCGGCAAATATAAGCGTTGAAGTGATCTGCAAAATGTATACGATAAAGCTTAGAAGTCTTAACAATCTTGAGATGTTTAAGGAATTCGACAAAGACAAAAGAAATGTAGAGAGAAAACATAAAACACCGATTATTCCAACATACCAGTGCAAATGTGGAACTTTATTAATGACCTAATCGGGATAAGAATCTTTTACAAGGAAAAAAAATAATAGTAGGGAACTCTTTAGATTCGGATGCCAGGCATCAAGTAGACTGTTTTACAAAACTGCAGTCTGCTTCATATCCGTTGTAAAGTAGGATGGCTTTCAAATCAACAATACACTATCCTCAGCATCGGGGACATGCAGGCACAGTGATAGCAAGTATGACGATCATGTATGAGCTAACATTTTCAACATAAGTTTAGAGGGACACAATACAGGTTGCAGTTATTGAACCCAAGCATACACACATAGCAGATACAATCTGGATGATTCATCTGAAAGGAGTACCGTAGCAGGCTTTGAAGATTTATGCCAAGCTAGTTTTAAAACTTATAGACAATTGAACAATGTGGAGGAACATCCTCTTATAAAAGAGTTGAAGCCTCAAAGTGTAAAGAATTTATAAAATAACCAAGCCATTTTAGCACTTCAGGTGTCGTATCTCAAGTCTACAGAAACTTCAGAGTTCTACAGATGCCCAATCAGGTAAGCATACGGTCACTAATACAAAAGTACCATCAATGACGATTTGAAGAGTTGCAACAGAACAAAAGAAAGCAAGATCAATGCTTCAAATGACAAACCGGTAAATCTAAGATAACAAAACTTAGCAGGCAGAATAAGAGATAAAAGTCGTCTTACCCCATCACCAGCAGCTAACAAGCTGACAACATGGTAATGTCGAAAGCTACGTCTGACTAAAATAGCATATATATCAAGCACTGCTAGAGAAAGACTCCATATGATCTGTAGGCCAGCTGCAGCAACAAGGTACCTGGAAAATAGAAAACATAGGCTTCATTAAACAGAAATTCAGAAAATTAGGAAGTAAACAATGGCCAGACGATCAAGCCAAATATCTCAAGTATGTACAGGTATTTAAAAGTACAACTAGATTACTGAAGTTAGTAGAATCAGTAAAAGACTAAAATCCACACTGAGTGTCTGGCCAAAGTAAAATAGTCTTAAAGCTGAAATGACAGAGTACAGTGCCACTGTAAAAGAAATGGTTTCCAAGTGCATGTTAATTACCAATTAAACCTAAGTGTTCAATAAGCTGGAGAAACAGCAGAAATGTGTTGTGGAAGTGTCACTAAGAGGAATGGCAAATGTCAACACTAACTCTTATCTACTCCAACAACATTTAAGGTTTTGATAATGTGCGCCCTTCCAACAGAAGGGCATTTTGCAGTAATGCCCCCAAGTCTACTGCTGACTAGACAAAAACATCGAGCATAAACACGAGAAACGCCATCCAATGCTGGACCCATTAATACAGAGTTATCAATCTTTACAGAACCTCTCTATGTCCTGGCTCAAAGTCACAGCCTAAACATTCTGGAGTTGCATCAAGGCTAAGATTTAAAAGCTTTTGGCAAACCAAGAATGAGTACCAAGAACCATAACATTAACCTGATCCTTACCTCAACATGACAACCTAAGATGGCCTCGCCATGTTTCCAGTGAACATAGATGTCTTTTCAATGTTCAAAATCAGAAGATTTATGGCATCTTCAGGCTCGTTCCTAAACATACCCAAAACGCAGCCATACTTTTACAATCCATAGGCACAACCTAACCTCAAAAGAAACCAGATGAAGACCAAAAAATATCTACTAAGTGGATCAGATGGAGGATCACCATAGTGCATCACTGCCTATCCATGAAATAGTAGAAATGTGTACTATCTCAAAAAGTATACAGGGAGTTCATATTATCTTAAGTAGTTAACTGTATTCGAAATTCTCTACCAGGTGTTCAGCAACAATCTTTCTGACCATTTGCAACTGGTCAGATAAGTTCTGTAAGAGTAAGAAAGTCACTTATTACCAAGACTCCGACGGAAAGTAATTTCTCTTGATGGTTACCAAACCAAAGGTGCAGAACATAAGCTAAAGGATTTACAAATTCATTGCTTCAAATGAATTCATGATACTTTCCTCTAAGAGTGATAAATTCACCAATAACCCAGGCTCCAATATAACAAATAATGTTGCCTCACTACTTACCAAAACCCAAGCACATAAAATCAGGGGAAAGGATTTACAAGTTTGTCACTTTCCTGTTCTAATAACCTAAGTTGTGGCTTGCTTTCTCTAATACCCGAACACCACTAGTCCTGAGTAACTACATCGCTCTAGAAGCTAAAACTAACGAGCTTTCACATGCATTTCCTGAGCTGTCAACTCTAATCTTACAAGCATACCACGTACTGTTATGCTCTAACTATTGCTCTAAAGTCTCTATTTGAAGACACTCCTTGCTTTTTTCGTATCTGCTTTACTTTGTTAGAAAGATGCAATTTGCAAACATACTACAATTATATCATAGTAAAGCATAATTTAGGAGGCCTGAGACCCGCTGTGAAGAAAATGAAAAAGACTATAAATACAATCAAGCTTATATTTAACAATGACTTATACTATGCAAAGTCTAGGAACTCCATATTTGCGATTAAGCCTTAAATGCCCGTCCAAGCCCTAGCTTTCCAATCTGGAAGGCAAGTCAAAGGAAGGACTCAGAAGGAAATTTTTTTCGCAAACTGAGAACCACTAGAAATCAACATCCACATATATGTGAGGATGCAAAATCTTCTACAAGTTAACCAGTTGCATTTTCCATCGCCTTGGCACATGGGAGGTGGAGCTCAGGTTTTAAAATTTTTTTAAAAAAAAAGAGGAAATTTCCTTCAAGCCATTACAATTCCTAGGAAGGATTTGGTGATTCTTCCATTCTCTTCCCTTCCTCCGCCTCCATATCCAACAATGCCAAACAGACCCCTGCCTGTCCCTGTGTTTTTTCCTGTCTAAGCACCTATATCAACACCTTGTAATAGGGACTTTCAATTTAGAGATCTTTAAATGGAATCTTGTCATGCTTTTATGAGCGTGTTGAAGGGAAAAGCCGAAGAAAACCTTCAAAATATAGGTCAAAAATATCAAATCTTCGAAATTCGCAGTTTGCGGCAGCCAAAACTAGTAACTTTATCTAGGTACCAAATACAGTCGATAATGATTTTTGGAGTCCATGTGATAGCAGTCACTTATCGAAAGTTATGTCAGCTCAGCTTGATACCCAAGACACAGAATGGCCATAGCTACCAGAAACACGTCCGTGATAAACCCAATACAGAGATTTCTGTAAAAGAAAAATCGGAGCTACTTACTTGTGACTTCAGAATTGGAAAGGAAGAAATGAAAGGAATGAGCATGGAACTTATAGTCTGCGTGACTAATATTGTTTTGGAATGAGAAAATATGGATATAGTCATCTCGGATTACAAGGATTGGCAAGAGAGTTGGCAGATATGCTTGCGTGATTGCATTACCAATCATGATGTAATCCGAAACTTTCCTATGAGACAATATTAACATATTATGGTCCAACTAGGAGCTTCTGGCCAAGAGCGTTTCAAGATAAAATAATAAATTTAAAGAAAGATGATATTTTGAATTTTCTGTTATTGAATTAGTTTGACAGGCCTTAACTTCATCTCAAAAACTCAACCTTGTATACCAACAACAACACTGCTCCAAGTTAAAAATTATTTGGGGTCGTTAAACATGAATCGTCGTACGATCCCCACCAATATTAAGAACGAAAACAATTAAAAAAATAGAGAAAGAGTCAAATAAAATGTAACGCCTCACACTTGCCCAAAAAAAAAAGGGAAAAGGGAATTGTGAACTTACATTCTTCGTCTTTGTTTGCAATTGTTTATTTATTTCATTGGTCAGAAGCAATTCTCAATTGACATTATGGGTCATCCATAAACAACTTCTCTGAGCTTCAATACAGGGGTAAGGCTACACACATCATGCACCTCTTACCTTGCCATAGGCAGGAACATTGAAGACATTGGGGGGTGATCTTGTAGGGAGGTAGTGCTGTCGAGGTGCAACCTACCTTTTTTGGCTCCTAAAGATAATTGACTAGCCATTGTCTGCAATTGCTTATTTCCTTTCATGAATCCTTGTGCAGAGTGAAGTAACATTTGTTTTGGATTAGAGGGAGAACAAGTGCTTGTGTGATAGGATAACACACTTACCTTCCTTTCACTAAGTACTTGCTATTCAAGGGGATCTTGGAAGAAACAAACATATAACAGAAGCTCTACTCTCAATTAACATAAAGCATGAATCTTGCTTAAGAAGAGAATAGGATTAGGCTATCGAAAAGACGGGTAATAATAGTAACAAATAATTACAAATGAGAAATGGATCCAATGTCGTTTTGACTCTTGCTCAATCAACTACATGTGGTTATGTGGAACATTGTGTGGCAACATGGTTTCCATTAACCTTAAAGTGGTGCTATGAAGCATGAGCTACAGGGCAACACAGCCATAAATAAGATACACATGGAGTTGAGAATGTGCCTTCTGTATCAATAGAATAAGCATCAAACCAAAACGACAAATTTACACAAATCCTTGGCAGTAATTTATATGTAGACATAGTGACTTAATGTGCGGCAAGTTGCTCAAACCATTTACTTATGGAGAAAATTACTACGGATCTTATGATCATGTAACCTAGGAAATTTTTAGGCATCATCCTAATCTTTTCTTCTGCCCTGCTTAACGTGTTGGGGGTGCACTTCAAATAACTGGCTAGTAAACATAGACACACGTCGCGCTTCTCAATTATAGAAACCATTTCCATCATGAGATGTTACATTACCATCAAGTATCAAATTCAACTCAACTGTTAAGAAGATTAAGCATCAAAAGCCTCATATTTACAAAGTGAACATCGTCCTTTCCAAAGAACAAGCCTCAAAACATCATACTTCAAAATCCGAATTCATGGCAAACTTGACCATCACAACTAAATCCTTTCAACCCCAACTCAAAACTAGTACTCGTAGCAATTATGAAACTCAAAACTACCACCAGTCCACCACCAACTGCTAATAGGCCATCAACTCCTCCACACTACCTAGGTCAGAAATTCGTCGACGACAAACACAACTACACACAGATCCCCCAAATTGACTCAATCCATCATTGTCCAATACCTGAATTACAAAGGCCATCAACTCCTCCGCACTAACTAGGTCAGAAATTCATCCCCGACGAGCACAACAACATACAGATCCCCCCAATTAATTCAATCAATCATAGTCCGATACCTTAATCACCAATTCACCACAGCTAGCTTACTAAAGAAGCTAACTAATTTCCCAATTCCTCAATCCACAAAGAACAACCCCAACAACACAGTCACTAATAACCAAAAATATCAAATACCCACAAACCCAGCACAGAAAAATCACACAGAAACCTTCTTATTATCAAATTGGGTATAAAAAATCGCATCCAACCAACATAAATCAGCAAGAAAAACCCACAAAAATGATCAAATAACAGCAAAATCAGTAAGAAATGATGCAGAAATTACCGGAAAGCAGTGACAGAGGGGAAATCGGAGGTGGTGGACATGATAAGGAGAGCACCAATAGCAAAGAAGGATTGGAAGAGGCGCAAGGCGAGGCCACCGGGGGTTCCGGGCATGCCTTGAAAGTCTTTCATACGCAACCCAGGTGGCGCAGCATCTCCGCCGCCGTTCTCGATCGACAGTGGCGGCGCTTCAACTGGGTGCACCGCCGGACGGCTCATGTTTTTCCCAGGTGGACGGAGTTACTGGGCTCCAATTGCAAACAATGGTTTAGTTTGGAAGTGGTAGTTGTTGCTTAACCATGACTCAAGAGTTTGAGTTGCGAGTGATCGAAGAGAGGGAGTTGAGTATTTTTCACTTCTAAACTCCCGTTATTTAGAGTTGACAAAAGTTGACACAAAAGTTTGGGTAAATACGGAGTATTCAAGATTATCGGACCCGATATTGTGCTTTTTGAATTGAGATTTTATGTTAGTTGCACATATAGTGTGGTGTTATCAGTTATCACGTCAATGAATTATTTTACTGGTATCTCAATCCTAATGGATTGTTTACCGTGAAACAGCCACTTGGCTAGCTCATGGACTTCATACCAGGATTAATGAAATGAAAAATGTAATTTTGAATGAGTCTGGAAAATGAATATGCGTAATAAAGTGAAAAGTTTCTTATGGAAAATTTGTGTTGATGGCTTACCGACCAAGGACCGTTTAATGAGAACTCACGTTGGCATTCCCTTGGCATGTCCTTTATGCAATTTCCATTTAGAAGATTATTCTCATTTTCTTTTCAGTTGCCTTTTACGATTCAATGTTGTACAAAGTTATCTCCTAGTTTATTTCAAGTCTTAACGGAATTAGGCAAAGTTCTATTTCTTTGTGCCAAATCTATTGGAAAAACTTCTAGCCTTTTAACGGAAGCTATTGCTCTTTGAGAGGGTATTAAAATCGTAAGGAGAAGATCAAAAATGTTAATGTAGGATGTGACAATTTAATTGTTATAAATTGTATGAAAAATCGAAATTCTATTCCGTGGGAAATAAAAATAATTTTAGAAGCTGCTCATCGCGACTTGATTGACTGCAATAGGGTCATTTTTGCCCATTCTTCTCGCGATTTTAATAGGGTTGCATTATTTGGCTAATCTCGTTCACTACCAATTTGTGCTTACCCCATCGGCTGATGGCTTTCCCCATCATACTTTTCTTGTCATTCTGCGTAAGAACGATCTAGGGTAGAGTTCTCGTGTTCTTCGAGAACCCCCTAGTTACTCTATTTCCTTCTCAATAAAAAATAAAAATAAATCAGTTATCACGTCAAAAAACCCTCTTCCCGCATTGAGATAAGTGCTCAAATTCACTCCTTGTAAAGTATCGTGATGAGGCAAGACTAAAAGGGGTTGTTTGTTTTGTGGGATAAGAGGGTTGGATGGGATAATTAATCCCCATAGTCCACAATCACATGTTTGGTAAGGGGATTGAGTAATGCGATTCAATTGTTATATGGTACCCCCGGGGGTATAGGAAGCTAAGGTCTTGTACCCCCTCTTACAATAAAACATAACTACCCCACTATTCTTTTCCACTTATTCTTTTTTTCCTTTTTAATTTTTTTAATCAAAACAATAACATGGGTGAGGGAGTATGAAGAGCAAATATACCCCCAGGGGTATGTTATAATTTAGGGTGGGAATGGGGGATTAGGGGGATAAGTTATCCCACCAAAATATTAACTAGGGGGGGCAGGTATCAAACATGGGATAACATTAATAAAAATGAAAGACCAAACTACCCTCGTAAAAAAAAAAGATTGTTATGTGTAATTTATCATCTACGGAGTAGTATTTAGATAGGGGTATAATTGTAAAATTTATTGATATCCCCAATTTAATCCCAAGTAAATCCTATGTCAATCCAAACAAGAGATTGAAAATAGGGAAAATTTTCTAGATACCACTAAGGTTTGCGAGATTTTCAGGTATACCCCTCACGTTTTCGAGTTTCCTAATATACCCCTAAAGTTTGCGAAATGACGTTTTTTGCGTTTCTAGACTAATGGCATCTAACACCGTCAGCTCCTTCAATGGGTTTGACTTTTTCTAATAGATTTGACACTAATCACATAAAAAATAAACCATTTTAATTTCTCTTTTCTCCCCCCTCCCCACCCCAAACCGACCACCACCCAGCAGCCCCCAGTCCCCCACTATGCCGGGTACAACCACATCGGGCACCACCGTACGACCACCAATTCGACGGCCTTCATCCGATAACCCCTTCCCGCCACCTCCGCAAAACCACCCCCCCCCCCTTCATGTTATTCTTTTCCCATCTTTCTCTCTCCATGGCGGCAATGAGAGAGGGGCGGCGACTATGGGAAAGGGAACGGCGGTGGAGCACGGGGAGAGAGGTGTTGCATGAAATGGGGGAGAGAGAGAACGAGATATATGATCGTGGGGGCCAACGGAGGGGCGATCGGTGATCGGAGGTGTCCCATGTGCGGTCGGCAAAGGTTTGTCGGTCGTTTCATGGCGATTGACAGACCACTGTGGTGCTGCGGGCTGGAGGTGGTGGTGGATGACGTGGTTGGGGGTTGTGGAGGTGGGAGGATAGGTGAGAGAACGGTAGGGGTGTTTTTTTTAGATCTTTTTTTTTTAAACTATTTTAGTTAAGGGTTAATTTTATTAAAATAAGAGAAAGAAAATAACTAGGTAACGGCTATAACAGCCCGATCCATCATACGTCGCAACACAACCTAATAAGATGGGAACTTACTCCTTAGGCCCGTAAATCATCTCGTGGGCTCTAAAAGGTAAAGGCCTTGTTGGTAGTATGATGGTAGGAATCTATTATAAACTGATCATATGACACTTAGTTTCTCAATGTGGGACAAACCAAATCCATAAACCACTTTCCAAATCCGTAGTGTTACAAACTCCCCCACTTAAAGAACGCGACGTCCCCGTCGCGCCTTAACCATTCCATACCAACATCAACACAGATCCAAGATCTCCTGCTAGACGGCTGGTCTGGGCCTAACCCCAGCACCCAGCACGCGGTCGCAGGGTTGTTCTGATACCATCTGTAATAGCCGGATACATTGTCCGTCGTAACACAACCCAATAAGATGGGAACTCACTCCTTAGGCCCGCAAATCCTCTCGTGGGCTCTAAAAAGTGAAGGCCTTGTTGGTAGTATGATGGTAGTAATCTATTATAAACTGATCATATGAGCCATAGTTTCCCAATGTGGAACAGACCAACTCCATAAACCACTTTCCAAATTCCGTAGTGTTACAACGGCGTTAGCATCCGTTAGTCAAAACACTAAAAAAACGTCATTTCGCAAACCTCAGGGGTATTTTGAGAAACTCGGAAACCTGATAGGTTATACCTGTAAATCTCGGAAACCTCAGGGGTATCTTAGAAATTTTCCCTTGAAACTATGTCACTCTAATTCTACCTCTTATCACACCATCTTATCTCATCCCTTATCTCACCTAATCCATCCCACTCCCCAAACGAGCCGAAAGAATTTTTATCTTCACCATTAATGATCTACTAAGGTATTCATACAATTCAGTTTGTTTGTAAAGATGTATGTTCATGTGATATCAGCATATGTCCAAACTTAAAAGTTATAATCAGTGTTTTAAAAACCGGACTAGATTGGTTGGTTTAACCGGGAACCGATCAGTCTCTCGGTCCGATTGACTTAAAAAACCGGGGTGGTCAAACTTGGTGAAAATCGGGTTGACCGGACCAAAAAACAAGACGCGAGGTTAACTCTTTGAGACTAATTCACTCCTACAAGCCGTTACCCCGGCTTTCAACTCGGAGCCAAAAGAAAGTTCGGTCTACAAGAAGTTGGCAGAGCTTTAGCCACCTGTTGGAAACCGGATAGAACCGGCCTGTTCAACCCGGTTTTCACCGGGTTTGACCTGTCTAAACCCTTTACGTAATACTCCGTAGTCCCTCCTACTCAAAGAGTTCTCCCCCTTTTATTTGGCCGTTTTGAATGACCAGGTTGGGATATACTTCTTGACCAAATGAAATGTTCATTCGTCCTAAAATTTAGTGGAGTTGGTAGAATGTATTGCAAAATAAAACATGGACTAATTATTACAGCAAGTGAACAATTTATTTGGTCTAAAAGTAACTCCTAACATGGCCCTTCAAAACAGCCAAACAAAAGGAGAAGAACTTTTTGGGTAGGAGGGAGCATATTTAAAAAATTTGGCAATATGTTTATTATTTTATATTTTTATAGTTATACGTTATCCGGTTGAACCGGTCGAACCCCATGACCCATCGAACCCTCGAGGCTACCGGTTCAATATTCGGTCCAGTTTTTAAAACATTGGTTTAACGCCCCATTGCCCTCATGTCATAATTATTTACTCATAATTCATGTGGATGTTATGTCCTTGATATTTGCTTTTGTGTGTAGGCGCCTCTTTTACCTCATTCAAGGACTTTGATGTTCTTTCCCCAAATTCTCAACTTGCCAAGAGGGAAAGCGGCATGTTGGTATCATGCGAACATTCTAGAGGGGAATAGAGTGTTTGAGGAAATTCGAGTGAAAGACCACAATTTAGCAACTTTTTCACGCTTTGATGAGAACAAACAATGAAATAGAGTAGGAAACAATGATGAGTACAATATATGTAACACCCCAACATTATGGAAATTAGTTTGTCCCACATTGAAAAATTAAGACTCTTATGATATGACTCCTACCAACATACTACAAACAAGGGTTTCACCTTTAAAAGCCCACGAGAGGATTCGGGCTATAGGGTGACTTCCCATCTAATTGGATTGTGTTGTAACGTATGGTGGATCGGGCCGTTACAGAAGTGTAATACCCCATATAATAGAGGAGGTTTAAAGAGATATAAGGAGCTCATATGAGTTCTTAAATGGATCGATAGTGCTAATCACACCACCAAAGTCTACTTTTGTTTTAGAAAGCCCACATGCTAAGGACTCAACAGTTAAGCGTGCTTGCTGAAGACTAGTATTGGGATGGGTGACTTCCTGTGAAATTTTTCAGGGTGCGCTCGAGGGAGGTTAAAGTGTTCCGTAAGGACCCGTGTTGGTCTGCAGAGTTAGTACATAACCTGAAAAGCTGCCATAGGTGACTACCTTCGGTTCAGGTGATGTGATGTTACACTATATGCGTGAGTGTTACTTGCAACGCAAAAGTTACGCACACGATAGATGACGTAGGAAATTAACGTGGCTCGAAGTCAAGGCATACGTCAACTTAAACCTAATCTTCAATAATCCACTATTATCAAAAGAGGAATACAAGTATTAATTTAAGTTCTCGACCCTTAAACTCACCCCAATATTCAGTCCCGGATATTGGGACTAAAAACACAAACTTTTGTGTTCCCAACCCAAAACTACTTAAAAAAATAAAGATTACTAATGATTACTTATTGAATTGAAAGCGGTAAAAGTATAATAAGCACTAAATCAAGATGACATACTTAAAAGTTTGTTTGGCCTGCTAAAATATTATTGAAACTACAAAATGTTTAATGACAATGTGGTTTATGTTCTACTTATAACTAGGATGGGTTAAAACAAATTAAGAAATTTTTTTGAAAGATAGAGTTATAAATCTAAAAGGTTTCATTTTGGAAATTATCATCTTCTAAAATAATGTGACGAAAAGAGCATCTCATTAAAAAGATTGTTTTCAAAAATAGGATAAGATATGAGATATAATCATTATTTTACCAAATTCCATATAGAATCACAATCTTTGAAGAAACCGGATTCCTGAGAAAATCAGAATTTGGAACATGCTTTGATTCTTGAAGATATATGTAATTATACTAATTTGTTGAAGGTAGTATAAAGACTTAGGGAAATTGTTTTACTAAGTCGATCTCGAGCCGAGCTTTATATTTCCCGAGCCGATCTCGAGCTCAAATTTTTCAATCTCCCCGAGTTTCAAGCCGATAGCGAGCTCGATCCAAAACATCTGAGCCGGTCCCGAGCCTACCTTGGCCCTCACTTATGAACTCGTTAAGTTACTACTTTAAAAAAAAATGAATTTGTAAGATATAGATTGAACAATATTATAAAAGCTACTAAAGTTGGTAGTTCAAAAATGTTGATGAGGTCTTTAAGAAGGAGATGAAGGAAATCGAGGACATAGTAGTGAGTTATTTTGGTGACCTTTTTCAGTCGACGAACCCAGTGGAGGACATTCAGGCGACTCCCATGGTGGGGCAGAGGGTGAATTATTCTCAGGTGGTTGCGCTAGTTAGGGAGTATACGAGAGGGGAAGTAGAAACTCCACTTAGTCAGATGGATCCGACTAAGTCCCCAGGGCCCGATGGTATGTCTACGTTGTTCATATAAAAGTTTTGGCATATTCTGGGAGATGATGTATCTAGGAGAGTTCTGGTAGCTCTTAATGGGGGTGATATGCCTCATGTCCTCAATCACATATTCATAACTTTGATCCCAAAGGTTATATAAAGATCCGACTCTGATGAAAGAGCTTGGTCGGATTAGTATCTGCAAAGTGGTGTATAAATTAATTTCGAAAGTTATGGCTAATAACTGATAATGTGATGGGCTTTTTTTAGATTTATATTACCTCAAACATAAACAGACGGGTCACAAGGAGATGGCGTTTAAGCTCGACATGAGCACATCTTATGATCAAGTGGAGTGGATTTACTTGGAGCGTATTATGGCGATGATGGGGTTCCCCGATGAGTAAATTAGGTTGGTGATGAAACGCTTGACTACAGTCTCTTTTCCTTTCCTCATCAATGGGAAACGACCGGGTATATGTGATTCCGAGAAGGGGGTTCCGGCAAGGCGATCATCTATCGTCGTGCCTTTTTATATTATATGCGGAGGGGCTATTTGCTATGATTAATCACGCTGTGGAGAGAAGGGCGCTGCATGGAGTCAGAATCTACAGAGGTGCACCTACTATATCGCATTTACTTTTTGCCTATGATAGAATTTTGTTCGCCCATGCTAATGATCAAGAAGCAGCTGTATTTGTCGATATATTGAACAAGTACGAAGATTAGTCAGAGCAATAAATTAACTTGGATAAGTTTAAGCTATTTTTCGGGGAGAATGTAGATGAGGGGACGAGGGTGCGGCTGAGAGGAACTCTGAATGTCCAGGAATTAGCGCAACCGAGGAAATATCTTGGACTCCCGACTGTGATTGGGAAAAAACTACTTAGAGGAGTACTGGAGGGCGAATGACTGTGGGAAGGAAAGGGCGAAAACAAGAGCTGGGGTGCGGTGGCAAGCTCCGGGTGTGGGGTTCCTCAAAATTAACGTTGATAGAGAGATTGATGAGGATGGTGATGGTGCTGGGGCTGGTTTTATTGTCCAGGATGAGAAGAGACAACTTGTGGTCGCAGGTACCATGGCGGATCGTGGGCTATGGGAGCAAGTCATGGTAGAGGCGATGGTTGTTAGGACGTGCTTGTTGATGGCGGATGCGAAGGAGATGCGAAATTAGTTATTGAAGGTGATTGTCAGGAGTCATTAACGACTTGGTAAAAACTAGCAAATCCTTTAGCTACTATTCTGGGTATCTGTTTTTATTTATTTTTGTCTTTTGATGCTAGGATTTTATTTGTTTGGCGTTGCTATCCGAGGTAATTGAGGCGGAGGTTTTTTTCCGCTACCCAAACCATTTAATGTAACACTTTTCTTGGCCCTTAAAAAAGCATGTAGTTTAACCAGGAGTATGTTCACATGGGTGACACAATGATTCACAAGTCTTCAAATGTATATTTGAAACAATGTTCCAAAGCGTAGTGTAGCGCGACGTAAAAACAACGTAGTGTACATAATGTCAAATGGATCAAATTACAATAATGTCTGAGAAAAATCTTTTAAAAAAAAAATGTATGAACATAAGTGTTGTGGGGCTTAATTCTTTGAATTAGTTTTTGTTGCTATGTCATACTTTTATCGTAAATATTTTATCTATGAATTTTTAATTGTTATACCTTATTTAGAATGTATCGCCCATGAATTGCAAAAAGAGAGCTTAGGAAATAGCCTCGTTTTGTGCAGATATCTAGGGACCATCACCGCCAAAAAAATTGTGATCACCTTAGACATGTCATACGTCCTCAATTATCCTAACTACCTATGCAAGGGTCTAACCATATCAATTTGTTTTCAAAATCGGCACGCTCTAAAACCACGCTTGAAAACATAATATAGTTTTACAACAACAAATAATGGTTCCTCCAAGTGCATAATAGAATAAAAGAGTTTCTAAACCACAATCCGGTTGGTGAATAAAATACAACTAGACAACGTCCTACAACCACCTAAATATAGTAATGGCCCGAACGGAAAAATGGGTGGGGAATAATATTTGCAAAATACTGTCAAACGACTTACCAACAAAAAAAGGGGACTCAAGATCCATCCTTCCCCACCAACACATGGTAACGGGCTTGGTGTAGAAAGAAGCATGTACCCGCTGGCTAACCCAACATTACCTTAACCACCAACTGCCATGCGCATGCTAATCCACGGTCTCAATCGCAGTGCTCACGTGTGCTTTCCATGTTTCCTGAATTGTTTGTTTCATGGTGAGTTAGGACGGCTGAGTAAGTGTATCACCTCCTTCCCTAGTTGCACCAATTTCACATGTTAAAAACACACATTTGACATTAGATCAATCACAATCCAAGATTTAACATTCACGTTTGATAAGCAATCATACACGCTCACAAGGTCGTCTCATTAATCATGGTTTGTCCCGCATTTCTAGATAAACTCAAGTGTATGGTTTTTATGCTATTGCTATAATCATAATCTAGAGTAATATATTAGCGACACACGGGCTTCCGGACATCAGGTTAATCAACGACACGATGGACTATGTCGATTTTACTTTCGGAAGTAGGATACACGCATACCCATATTCTACATATCACATAAACATCTGCGGGACTATGACCTGTTGAAGACGTCACTCTCTCTTGATAATAGATCAAATGTGCTTTCCCGTTAGACAAACACCCTAATAATTTATAGGCGCGTACTCAACCTGTAACTTACGACATTTTGGAATCCCTAGGTACGTGAGGTGCTTATATTTGCTGTTTTTTGGCTTATTTTTAATCTCATTTTGGGATGTAATATTAGTTTTTATGTTGTTATTCTCAAAGAATAGATTTATGTAATATATGGTGAAAAAATAGCTATTTAGAGCCCGTTTGTTAGAAATGAAATCCCGAGAAGTTGTATGCCAAATTGATGAGCTTTAGCGGCTTGAGAAATGAAGACGTGGTTGATCATGAGCAGCAAGGCGGGCCGCGGACAAATCGAGGCGGTCCACAATCGTTTACGGAAGAGCTCCGAAGAAGGCCACAGGTTGTCCACGGCAGGCCGCGTGAAAAGGAGCGGCGGGCCGCGGAAGTGAAGCGGTGATCCGCGGCTCGTGGACTGCGGTTCGCGGGTAGCGCCGACCCGATTTTCCTCATTTTCTTTATTTCCTTTTTACTTTTTCATTTAGAAATCTATATACATTTTCATAAGTTAGGTTTTATTACGAGTATTAGACTTTTTAGAGAAGAACAAAGGGCTTTTATGGATTGTATGAGGAGCTAATCTATTTATTTCTTGATCGCTTAATCGAAGCATCGCATTGACAATATCGTGAGTTTGATCTATTCCTATCTATCGTTTTCAGTTATTGTCTTATCTTTAGTTTATATTCATTTCTTAGCTTTTGTGGTTGCTAGGTGTACAACTAGTATCATGATTGTTTAGGTTGATTGATTGCTAGCTAGTTTAGATTAGTCAAAGGAATCCATTGCTTGATTGATCTTTACGTTGTAGCAACCCGAATTCATTGTTTTGTATGTAATCATCGTTAGTGAATTAGAGCGAATATTTGACTCACATTCTAGATATATAACGTGCGCTAGTATTGCATGTCTTCATCGAGATCTCTCTAGTTCTTATTGCTATTATCGAATTGAATCTACTCGTGCGCTTAGGTTATTTGATAATTAGGGTTATTGGGTAGTTCTTATCACGCCTTTGCTACTATTAAGGATCGGTTTGGGAATTCTGTTTCGGCGATAGAGTAATTGAGATTGATAGGGGAATAATGACAATTAGGACTAATTAGTTAGTTCGTTGTGGGAATTAATTGATCAAGATCCGTTTTATTACAAAATTACATTTAACAAATTGCTTTTGTTCACTCTAGATAGTTTGATAAACAACAACTCTCAATCATCCATATACTTGTTTCTTTAGCACTTTAATTCATTGCATTTAACAATCCATTTCCTTGTGGATACGATCACTACTTCTCTACTGCTGTTGTTAGAATTTAGGATATTTTTTTGGTAGATAATCACGACTATAGTCTCACCAAATTTTGGCGTCGTTGCCGAGACTTGGATTTTGTTTTTGTTTTTGTTTTTGTTGGGACTTTTTGTGCTTGTTTTGATTCTTGGATTTATTTTTAGGAATCATCTCTCTTGTGGTGACCGTCGCTTATGTCACCAAACACCCGTGCTACTAATCAATCTCTTGTCCCTTTTGATACACAAATTGAGAAAAATTTACGACCTTTGCGGAAGGAGATTCGTGATAGTTTTAGAGAGCTTCCGTTTGATAAAGAATTTGAGGAAGTGCAAATTGAGGCTTCCTTGATCGCTCAAACATTGAGGGAGCTCAGTGCTTCTGAACGTAATACTCAACCGTTGTGCATCACCTGTTCGACTACTGAAGTTGGTAAGGAAGAGGAGAGTCTTGAGATTAAAAGTGATTTGCTACATCTTGTTTCTTCTTTTCATGGGTTAGAAGGCGATGATCCAAACCGCCACCTCAAGGAGTTTTACTATATCTGCAATGGAATGATGCCGAAGGTGCGAAGTTGGATATTTTGTTGTTGAGAGTCTTTCCTTCCACTTTGAAAGATAAGCCCAAGAGTTGGTTGTATACGTTGCCCGTGGGTAGTGTAGCTAAATGGTCTACAATGAAGCAGTTCTTTCTAGAGTAGTATGTTCCTGCCATTGATAAAGAAAATTTGCATGCATTTTGGGAACGTTTCAAGCAGTTGTGTGCAAGCTTCATGTACCATAGGTATAAAGAGAAAGATCTCACCCTCTACTTCTACAATGGGTTGCGAGAAGAGGATAAACGATATGTGAGAACTACTAGTGGTGGTGATTTGATGAACAAAACTCCAGCTCAAGCTAGGGCGCCGCTTTCTAGTTTAGCTGAATATTTAGAGAGCTACCGGAAGACCTTGTCTAAGAAGGTGTATGCGGCTAATTCATCTAAGGATGATTCTATTGCGGAGTTGACTACGTTGATGAAGAATTTCATGCCACAACAATAGGGTCAAATGACTAGAGTGTAAGAAATTTGTTATAGTAGTGGGCACCCACTGATTGTTGCCCTGCTCTTTTTGATGAGAATATTGAGGAAGTTAATTGCCTCACAGTTGGCTTTCCGGGACCCCCTCAACGGAAATATAATCCGTTCTCTAACACATTTAATTCAAGTTGGAAAGATCATCCCAATTCCCGTTATAGAAACGATCAAGGCAATCAACATGGTGATCAACAGTGTGGTCAAAACTGTCGGTACTCTTATCCACAGTCTCATGAAGGGAACCGACAATTCTATCAAGGTAACTTCGGTTATCAATTCAATAACCGTTCCTAACAACAACAACTAGACAACAATTCTTCTCAAAGGCAAGGTGCTACTTCTTCATCCATGACGGTCGAAGAAATGATTGAAGCCCTCACTCAAAATGTGACCACTATTCAACCCACGATGCAATCTAGCATCCTGAACTTGGAGACCCGAATAGGTCAAATGTCGAGTGCCATTACTCGATTGGAGTCACAAAACTCCGGGAAACTTCCATCCCAAACAGAACTGAATCCCCAGGAAAATGTGAGTGTTATCACATTCTGTAGTGGGAAGGTTTTGGATGAGAATAAGATTGTGCGACCGAGTATTCCAGAGGATATTCTTTTGGAGGAGTATGAAGAGAAGAACGCAGGAGGACAGAATGCGGCTGAGCTTGAAGAGAATTGTTGAGTCACAACTTCGGCCGCAACAGAGACGACTAATTTGAAGGAGGGAGAGATAGCTTCCGATGCTCCCTATGTTCCACCTGAGCTTCTAATTTAAGAGCCAGTACCACCATTTCCGGAGGCGTTGAAGAAGACTCGTAGATTTGACAAAGATAAGGACATCTACGACATATTCATTAAGTGTGTGGTAAACATTATTCTCCTTAATCTTCTTAAAGTAATTTGATGTGAATCTTGATGGTATTAGTGGTGTTTAAGTAGTATATTTTACGACCATACTTTTTGAAGGAGCGTTAGCTGTACAGGAAAGAATTAATGTAACACGGCGTGATTTGAAAAATGGTTTATGGAGTTGGTTTGTCACATATTGGGATACTGAGTCTCATATGATCAGTTTATAATAGATTTCTACCATCATACTATCAACAAGACTTTCACCTTTTAAAACCCACAAGATGATATTCGGGCCTAAGAGATAACTTCTCATCTTATTAGATTGTGTTGCGACGTAGGTGGATCGGGCTATTACATATGGTATCAGAGCAACCCTGCGACCACGTGCTGAGTGCTGGGATTAGCCCCCGGTCAGCCGTCTAGCAGGGGATATCTTCGCCCTGTGACTATCGGTATGGATTGGTTAAATCGCAACGGGGACGTTGCGTGCTTTAAGTGGGGGAGTTTGTAATGTTACGAGATTTGGAAAGTGGTTAATGGAGTTGGTTTGTCCCATATTGGGAAATTAAGGCTCATATGATCAGTTTATAATGTATTCATACCATCTTACTATTACCAAAACTTTCACCTTTTAAAGCCCACGAGAGGATATTCGGGCCTAAGAGATGACTTTTCATCTTATTGGATTGTGTTACGATATATGGTGGATCGGGCTATTACAATTAAAGTTGCATGTTTCTCTGATATCAAAAACGCCGCAATTGAGGGAGATAATCTTTGTGTGATTAACTCTATTCGTCGTAGTTGGAAGTTTTTTTGGGAAATTTCCAACATTTCTTGAATATGTTATGGTAGACCTTAATTCTTGAATATGTTATGGTGGACCTTAATTTTTTCACAAAGTTGATATTGTTCACTGATTATTTTGACTCTCTTACTTCTCTGATCCGAAAAGATGAGTTAATTGTTTTTACACTTGCGGATCAACCTACGATTTTATACCTGTGAAAAAATACTGGAGTATAAAAGACACTATTTAAGTACCAAAAATGTTAAACTTATTATAACCATTGAATCAAGCTTACTATTCGAGTCTATATCATCAAAGTTTTAGAAATACACTCAGGGGCGAGTTAAGCACCAAATTGGTGTCCAAACTTTGCTCTTTTTTTGAGTTTGGGGTCTGATAACTTTTTGCTTTGAATTTGGGTTCTCCGTTACATTCCGTCCAAAAGCACAGGCAAAAGGGTTAAGTTCGTTATTTTTTTCATATTCTCTCTATTGATCCCACTACCAGACCCTTCTCAATTTCATCGCCATCTCCCACACCATCATCACCATTCACCATCACCATCTCGCACCATAATCGTAATCATAATCATAATCGTATCTTTAGTCGATCATAATCATCATCTCCATCTTTAGTCGATCACCATCTTCATCTTCATCCCATCTCTCTCTCTTTCCCTCTTCATTTTCTCTCTCCTCAATTTCCCCCTCTAAAATCTTACCCAATAATCCCATTTTTTTCTGCATTCAATTTAATTAACATAATTTTGGTGGGTTTTTAAAAATTATTTAATTTTGGGGGAAATGGTGAGAAATTGAGGTGGGCTCCTTTGATGGGGGCTTTTAATTTGAGGTAGGATTGACTCACAATACCTTGGTTTGCTTCGAAGATTATAAAAAAAAAAAACCCACCAACACAACGACACCCACTGGTCAACTGATGCAATTCTATGGCCAAACGAGCCCAGGTAATTTTGATTTGGTATTTTCACTTTGGGTGTATAAGACTAACAAAACCCAGAAGTTATTGATTTGAGAATTTTTTCATTATTATTATTTGTGCTTAGTTGACCACAAGATGCGTTCAATTTGAGGGCTGTAATTAAGGCTCGTTGGAGTGATGATTTGTGTATGTCTGAGGTTTTGATCACATTGATTATGATGTGGTGGTGGTGATGGTAATTTTTGCTTTGTAGCAGTTGCACTCTTTTTTCTTTTTTTAAATAAGTGCTGTCATATTATAAAAACGACAGCATTGAAATCCGCAGCCACTAAATCAAGTACATCGGAAGGTCCAGTATCAACCCAAACTTAGGAAAGAGAGGAGAGAGTAAAAGAGATGATTTTAATCTGGCGTGCTTTGCCACAAATATCTTAAATTTGTTCTAGATGATTTGTTTCAGGATAATCGGATTTTTTTTTGGTCTTTGATGATCAAAATTACTTAATTCGTGATTTTTGTTGTTGGGTTTCATGATTTTGGCAGATTTTGGGAGTTGCAGTCACAGCAAAGTTAACGGACGTTAGCCCAGACACCAAATTCACGCATAAAACTTACCAGACCCCAAACTCAAAAAAAGAGCAAAGTTTGGACACCAATCTGGTGCTTAACTCACTCAGGGGCTCAGGGCCATAGCTACATTATTTGGAATTTCATTTTCTTGGCCTACTTTATACTAAAGCACGTCACTACTTCTTTTGATAATGTCCGACAACGTCTATTGTCTTGTCACACACAACATTTAGAATCAAATTATAGTTCACTTACCATCGAAATAATTATTTTATGTGAACAAATAATTCTATATCTATAATTATAAACCAATTATTGATCCAGGGTCCATTCCCTCCTTTTTATTTCTTCTTTCTCTACGAAGTTATCATTGTCAAATTGCCGCACTCCACTACGCAACAAACTACTTTGTTCAATTGGTTTAATTAAATTAGGTGAGCTATGATTAGGTATGAGATCATATACCACTTGGAGTTTATACAAAAATATCACCATCTTTATCACAAGTCCTAACCTATGATTTTAAAACAAGCTACTAGTCTTCAATTGTTAAAGTTCGTGATCTTTACTTATTAATCAACTCTAACTTGTACTTAATTTAAGAAACAAGCGACGAGGAATAATTTGATGTCCATCATGTTATCTACTGGCTACTAATCTAGATTGTGTAATTTTATCGGTTCATTAATTCAAGTACTTTTTATGCTTTAAATTATTTGAATTAGCCTGAAATCGTTTTGGGACGTTAGTCTAGAAATGACATCTTATATGTCAACAACACTACCGCAAAATGCGATTACAATTTACAAGAGTCACAACTCACTTCATTCAAAAAAAAAAATGTAACGTTATACGTTATGTACTAATGTACATATGACGAATAAAGAAATGCAAAAATATGACAATTCCATGAAAAAAGATCATGGACAGATAAAATTGAGTTGGAGAGTAGTATAATTGACTACTCCGAATAACAAAATACAAATGGTCAAGATAGAATTATAGAAACTCCTCAAAAAATGCGAGTTTCAATTACAAAAATATCAGTTTCCGAGTACAATATCACATTTCCCCCCCAAAAAAAACCAAAAACAATTATCCAAAAATCAAAATTAAAAATATCTCCGACGCGGAAAATAGATTATCCTAATTAATTAATTAACACCTCCAAAATAATAATATAATAATAATTCTTTGTGTTTTATGGCCTTTGATATTTTCTCTCTTCAAAAAAAAAAAATTGGGAATTTCCGATTTGTTGTGTTAATTAATTAATCCTGAAATCCAGTTTTCTCCCAAATCGCATTTCTAACCCTGCTCAGATCCCTCCCTTTAAGAGTCCTCCCAAATCCTTCTTGCACCGAAAACGACGCGTTTCGAGTCTTCGCTAAATACTCATGCGGCGGGACCCACTCATCGCCGTCGTCGTCGTCGCCGCCATCTCCGCCGTCAAGATCGCCGAAGTTCGCCGCATTCCACTTATCCTTATACTCGTCCCTCAGTATCTTCGACCAGTCCGGTACGTTCACCGGAAGCGACGCCGCCTCTCCGCCGGCGCATTTCCGCGACGGCGCCATCGTCTTCCTCGTCTGGCGGATGCTCTGCGGCGGCGTACGGTACACGGCCGAGTTGGACTGAGTCGAACCGGTCCATAGGTCGGACTCGTCGAACTCGAACGCGTGGGAGTGCGCGTGCGTCGCGTGAACCGCCGTATCGGTGGATAAAAAGCGGTAGTTCTTAGCCGTCGCGGTCCTCGCCATCATGAAACTCTTTGTACTGGCCATCATCAATGATCTTCTTCAATTTCTAACAACAAAAATACTAAGATTTGATTGATTTTTTTTTTTCCTTTAATTTTTTTCTCAAATTGTTTTTGTTGTACTCCAATTTGATTTTAGAAAAAATGGTGGAATTTGTTTGTTGGTTGGTTGAGTTGTTAGCAAATAAGAGAAGGAGGTTTTTGGTGTGAGTTTGAGAGGAAGAGAGATGATTTGGTAAGGCGATTTATAAAGGATTTGGGGGAAAGTGGATAAGGTTGATCCATCTGACTGAAATTACTGAATTACCCTTGACGCTTAACCATTTTTACGAAAAACAGGTACTTCGTTTGATGTGTACTACACGCAGGTTCATCCCCTGGGAACGTACGTACGATTCCTTTATATTTTTAACTTTTTATCTGGAGATGTGGAGTGTTCAGTGTTCACTCCTGGGTGATAATAGTCATCAATTATACTCCCTTTATTTTTTTTTTATTCTTTATGTTTAATTCAAACCAAATGTAAAGAACCAAACAAAATGGAGGGAGTAATATTGATAATTATTGGGTTGAGCAGATTCTATGTCCCATTTTGTATTTATCTACACTCTTAATTTGAAATCTGTAATCGGCTACTTTATTGAAATAAGATGAATTTATGAAGTTTTTATGAATTTACAAGAATGTGATTAATGCGTTACCTAAGACAGCTGAAATGAAATAGAATTTCCGTTTTACATACGCTAAAAGATCGTGTGATATATTGCCCCATTTTATACGAGTATTTTCTATTGTGCACTCTTTTAATCAGGTTAATTATTTGTAAATTACATTGTGAGATTGCATTACTATAAGGTTGACGTGGTACACAAAAAGAAATAGCAGGGTAGAAGAGAATATCGGTACTAGATAAACAGGGGTGGGGGTATGGCCTCATGGACATGGAGCCTTTACTTTTTTAGTTTTGAATAATGGTGTATTGGTATACGTTCGTGTATATGTTAGCTGGATTTTATTTGAAAATGATTGGATAAGTTTTTGGATATATAAGATAAGCGAGATGATAATACTAACAAAATTATATATTTGTGAAATTCGCCTATAACTTGAAATGAGTGTAAGATATGGTCGAATGGTCATCCCATTTCACGGTGTTATGAATGTTTCATGGGTCCTTAAAGTTTCTCTTGCTTTTATTATATCTAGTTTTAATTAATTGAGAAATCTTCAATGTCGATTGTCCTATGAAAGCTTGTGTAATCTTCAAGAATTTAAATTCAATCACATTTTTTCTATAGAAGTTGTTGTTGGCCCCTAAATAGTTCAGCTGGCTTAAAATATTGATTTGAGTAGTATCATATTTAGAATTGACCAAAATTATCAACATAATTTAGTTTAGGTCTTACAGTTTAGTCAGATCAAATTTAAAGTTTCAGTCGGATCTAATACTCTTAATTTTTTTAGGCATCGGACATTTGATTAGCTTAGTTTTACCATGATTTGGTGATCAACTCTTAATTAGAGGTCATGATCGTACAGACGTACACTCTAATGACTTGACGATGGCGTCATACATGTTTGTCTATAGATCAGCACTTGTAATTATAGGTGACTTAAGAATATGCATTTTAGTTTTGGATAAATTTTGTTTTATCGTCACAATTTATTTCCCATGACCTTACCATGTATTCACAATAATATTTTTCGTTTCCCACCCTTGTTTTACAAGACCTTTTCATAATTTTTAGTACAAAAATTTGCATTTTGGAAAAAATTTCGGGTGTCCTGCGACCCCCCCTCCTCCTCAGTAGATCCGCCCCTGGCGTCAAGATCGATATATACTCGCTATACAATGTCCTAGAACTAAGTGGTTTTTACGCAAAACTCCGATCTTACCCTCGCACTAAATTAAGAGAATGAGGTATTATTAGTTGTCCATCCTACATGTTTCCTTCAATTATTAATGTTTTCACTTGCATTTTTCTAGTATTATAATTTGACTATCCAAGATAGATTTAAATAAAGAATAATACTGTATAGTTTCATTGTTATACAAGACAAATTGTCTAACTATAGTGAATTGTCGAATTATTCTTATCTTTTGTTTTATTGTATCAGGGTACGATCAGATCACAATTAACAATAATGGAAAACATTAATGTCAAACTAAGGCCATTAACGATTAGCGTCAAACTGATCTAGCTCGAAATATGACAAAATAACTGCAATAAAGACACATTACTTTTGTAGAGAAAATTAAGATAGAAGCTTCAATATCAAACTTAGATAATGTAGGGCATAAAACCATTAAAATCTAAATTATTCCAGCTTGAATATTTAGCTGATATTTAATTTGTAATACACTAATACATAAACGAGAAGTCAAAGTCTCAAGTTGTCACCAATGACAACTCCTTTCCTGGTCTCAATTATTCTCCAATCGCCCATACTACATTTGTCCGTGTTCATGCACATGCACAGTCAATTAGTTGCTCAATTTCTACAGTTAGATTTCTAATTAAAATTACCTTATACTCATCGAGGTTGTTTTTTACTACCAAACATCAACTATTAGACGAAGTTAACAAGACAACGCTATCCTAATTACATTTATATAGCATACGCGTACGTGTAACTCAAAAGATAAGTATAGCCAAATCACATTTTAACATTTACGGAGTGCAAGTATAGACCCGATGATTCAATGGACGTTAGCTAGTATTACCGAATACGAAATGGGACATTAATTATACTATTCGAGACGAAAGTACAATGCACGACGGTGTTACACCGTGCTAGTGTATTAAATTCAGTGGATAAGAATAAAAATAGGAGCACTAATAAGAACGGTTACTTTAAGAAGAAGGAATGTACGCTAAATATTATTTGCCATTTTCCGTGTTTGGATACGCCAACTGACACTCAACTTCAACACTCAAACTTTACCCACACGTGGAAACTCAACGAGGACGATCGGTAAAATAAAAACTGCAGTCGACAAATGGACGAAACTCCTGACACAGGGGCATTTTCGGAAGTACATCACCTTTTGTCGTTTTGCACTGGATTAAAATACGCAGGATATACATACATTGGATTGGATAAAAGTCAAGAAAAAAGAAAACGTATATGATATTAATATAATAATATTAAAATAAGATGAGGTGAAGAGTTCGATTCACCTGGGTTTCGTCGAAATGCTTGGGACGCCGTGTGGTCCTGCTGTTACTGACTAAGATCATGACACGTGCTATCGTCGATGGTAACATGACACGTGGCAGGAGATGGGGAGTAGGGAGCATCATCTCACGTGATTCGGGTCCCCTGAAACTTGGATCTTCTCTTCTTAACAGCTGGCCGACGAACAGGCCCAACCTCGCCCGCTTAAACCACCCAAACACACCATTCTCCACTTTCCTTTCTTTCTTCCTTTTCTTCTCCTTACCCTTTCTTTGTGTTTTTTCTTTTGGGATATTTTTTCACAGTACGTCGAGTAACGTCGGTACTCGGTACATTTGTCACATGTGTTATTGTGACATTGTGTAGGCATTATAGGTATTTTGTGACACACATTAAAAAAACCGTTTTGTAAAGACTATCGTACAACTTATTTTTTCGAAGGAGATATAATTACTAACTAGTTTTGTGCCCGTGAATTCACGGGACTGTGTTTGGTTTGATTGTAATTTTCGTTTGTTGGAATTTCTTTATTTAGTTTCTAAAATGAGGTATTATTAGTTTGTCCGAAATTTTACTTATTAGTACAT
>JBBYHQ010000018.1:2648660-2666887 GCA_038382645.1 Spergularia azorica
TGGAAGGGAGAATGTTGTGGAGGTAGGTGGCCATATGTATGGAATCCACCCAAAAACGGGAGGGGAGGGAGGCGTGATACAATTATATACACTATCACAAATTAACCTCATTCGTCTCAATATCGTGTTCTTCCTACTGTCTACATTTCCATTGCTCTTACAGAATACAATTTCACTATTAACATGACAATTCATGTTAGCTGACCTCATTCTAGGACTCAGGCTTTGTTGTCGTGATGGTTGATTATAGCAATGTGATTTTAATGCAATCTAAAGTATGGAAACACACATTCAAAAAAGGTTCTATTTTTTAAAACTGAAGAGCAGCTTATTATGATATAGACTACTATCAAGTATAAACAGATAAAGGTGAGGCATCACATGGGCAGAAATTCCAACAGAAGTTGCTGATGAGGTTAAGGGCTTCAGCTTACATGTCATGGGCATGGCTATATGAAAAATCTAATGCAGAAAAAGCAAATTGGAATGGTGCAGGGCTTATGTTGGACTACAACCTAATGTAAGAATCTAAGAGCAATAAGATTACAAGTCATGTCAACTGGGGTGCGGCCAAACTTTTGTATTTCAGGACTAAAAACATTGGAAGCGTTTTAGGCGTGTAAGACATGAGCTAAAACTTTTATGAGTATTTGGAAAATAAATTATCATGCTGTTTACAGAAACTTACGCTTGAATGCAGTGAACCGCCAGTGCTTTCACAGCGAGTGGATCCTGGTTTCTCATTCGGAGTGACCGAAAGAGATGACGTCCTCCTTATCCTAGGAGTGAATATCTTAGTCAGAGATGATGACCTTGACATAGAAGTCTTCTCTCGAGGTGTTGTGCATGGAAGTTCACTAGCCGTGCCGGCAGCTTTGTCAATGTCTGAAAAACTTCGATAGATGAAGCCAAGTTTTGGCAGAATATTTTTGAAAGGTGAGCGCCCTCTTGCAGATGATGGACCAGGTGAATCGTAGAGTTTTGAAAGGTGAGCGCCCTCAGACATGGTTGGTGTCAAAGCAAAGTTGACCCTCTTTGGTGTTGTTGATACCTTGGCCTTAACGGAATCTTGAGCGACATCAAACTTCCTTGATGGAATGTCAAGAGACAGATTTTGTTTTCTCCAATGGCTCATTCGTGTCACATCTTCATTACTTGCATTGGTACCATCAACCTGAGACAATAACTCATAATGAATTATCAAGGAGCAGAGCACAAAATGCAAGATCTTATAGGATACTAATAGGATATGTAAATATGATATTTACATATCCTATTAGATACTACCATGTCATACTTACTAATAAAACTAGGTAAAACTGACTCGCCTTAACAACTTTTTAGGCAGTCCAAATTGTGTATAGATTACATGAACACATACTCATGAGCACAAGCACATTGATATGTAAACCACTATCTGTTAGCTTAAAGATCAATTTACAGTAAGCCAGAAACGAAAAAATTACTACGATACTCCATATTTTAAAAGCATCTATCAGGAAGCTACCTCAAACATTACTTTTGGAAATGTACAACCTCACCAATATAGCCTTTTAGAGATCAGTTCTTTAATCCTTCCGTCACAAGAAATGAAGAAATGCCAGTCATCAAATAGATATTTCACGAAACTAATCTGTAAGCTAAGGCAGAATGACTATCTCTATCAGTTTTTAATACACAGACTACTGTAATTACTTCTTCATTACACCTTTGCCTGAATATGACACTCACACTGAAACGTCAGCCCATGATCCAAAACAGAAAGATTTTACTATTTTAGAAAAGAACATTGCCAGACAGGTTCCTTTACTAACCCAAACAGGAAGGTATTACAAACCCACATGAACCGAATATTGAATGATGAATCGGAAATAATGCTTGAAATTTTCACAACTAATGGCCGTAACAACTAACAAGCATTAGGAATTTCAAAAACTTCATCCATCCATGTACTCGAAAAAAGAAACTAGAGCTTTATTCGCCTGAAGGACGATACAGGATTCACAATCACACAACCTGCAATAATCCGAAGTCAAACCAGTCTTTACAGTCTTAAGCATCAGCTTAGCAATAAGGCAGCAAGCCTATATATACTAGATGTCACAAGAGACTAATCAATGTGAAAATGGAAGTAAGAGTTTAAGATGATTAGTTACTCTAGTAAGATTGTCTCATCAACAAATTCGTTGCGTTATACATACAACACAAAGCATTTCGGATTAAAAACACAGGATAATTCATGCACCATTCTTTTGCTTGCCATATAGGTATCAAATTCTACCCGAAATTAGTCCATATATACTACAAACTTGACTACATACTTAAAAAGTAAAGTGACACAGATTTATGAAAAGCCATTTCAATAGAATGTCAAGAAAAGAGTGTTTATCTTTAATTACTTTAAATATATGGATGAGAACCAAAAGTATGGACCCTAGCATTCTCTTTCTCTTCCTTTTCCCTAATTTACACTTTCTTATGTTCCCCATTTGACCACCTTCCATTATCTACAGAAAATTCCATTTTTTATGGTTCATATGGGTGACCATCAGTTTAGACTTTAGGTTAAGATGAAACACATATACTCGAAGTCCGGTCTTGAGTCTCGACTCCAGTACCATATGTCAAAGAATTGACTAGCTAATTGCTAACTAGCTGAATCTACATGTTTGTGAACGAGGTTGTCGAGTTGAAATTCATACATCAATCTAGTTGTGGAGTGTTAGTTTCCGTACATTTTCGACTGGCAGAACCGACAAGGGAGAGCTTTGTCGCCCTATGTGATCCTACGCAACTCGATTGATCAACAACAACAACACGTGAACAAGAATTGGGAACTTCGCAATTGATTGAAAATTTTGACTATTTCTTATTTTACGTACTTGAAGAGATCAGACAAACAAGAAAATGACTTGTTGGCCTAACAACACCACCCAATTTTGGATGTTACTTACACAAGCGAACAAACTAAGGCTCACCAATTACCATCACATGATATGACAAATCAAAATTCTAAACAACCCTCATAAGTATACTCAACTAGCAAATCACCAATTTGTTACATTCGCCAACAGTCGATAAAAGAGAAATAGACCAGCTCACAAGTACAATAGGGTTCCGTACTAAAACCAATCGATAATAAGAAAAGTAACCCACCAACTTATAAACAAAGCGATAACACGCCTTTGAGCCTTATAACACGAAAATGAGGTCTTAGCGTAATGGTTACAAATAAGAATAATAGAGATCAAACAAAGTCTACATACCTTTTGATAAGGATGAAAAACAGGGATACAAGAATCTCCTCTTCTTAGCTCATTAGCTATGGACTTCTCTTCAATCTCCATAAATTCACACACCAAAAACAACAATATGATCACACCCAACAAAAAAAAAAAAAAAGTAAACCCCAGGTAAAATTTAGTGGCAAACAATATGATAATCTAATCAGTTTAAGAAATCATGATTATGTAAGCTTGTAGAGGAAGATAGAAAGATGGGAGAGTGAGAAATAAAGATAAGAGGAGGAATATAAGCAAAGGCAGTTAAATAAGCAATAATTAAGGGGGATAAAGAGAAGTGGGGGGGAGAGAGAAAAAGATAAAAGGGAAATTAAATGCATGGGAAAAAGGAAAAGCAGGGGAAGTGAAGGGGTGGTGAAGTGCAGCAGTTTAATGGTGATAGGTGGTGGGGAAACAGGGGATTTTAGAAAGGAAAGAGTGGGCTACCTCCTAAAACTTGCCACTTACTCAACACCACTCAACACTGTGTTTATGGAGGGAGAGAGAGTAGTACCTACCAACTACTACTCCCGCGCCATTTGTAGTGTGAGGATTCTTTCTAATTTACGGTTTTTCTACGACGTGTCCTACACCGAGTATATTACTTATATATGTACGATGAAATCTTGTGTGAGAACACGTTAAATGTGTCCTACACAGAGTATTACTTATGTATGCAAGTTGAAATCTTGTTTGAGAACACGTTAAATGTGTCCTATAATCCCATTACACATGGTATCGGAGCTTTCCTCGTGTTCATGAGATATCAAATTAGCAATGTCCTCGTTCAGGTGAACTTTACGCACAAGGTGTGGGTACGCTTGAGCATCATCTTCACGTTTTAAGCCAAAGGGCTTTGCGTGAGTGGGTGTATCGTAAAGTATAAAGTCATATTGACTGGATCTCAATCATGAGTTTAGACTTTTGGTTGATAGGTTTCTTTTACACTTTATTGTCTAGACAAAATTGCCAACATGTGTATTTTTAATTCATCTGACCCGATAGTGCCTAGATTTGGGAACATACTATGTCAAAGTCACTGAATCGCTAAGTCGTCAAAATCCCTAAAACGCAATTTATCTCGTAAGTGACGTTATGGACAGACATTTACAAATCAAAATGAGCTTGGAGCTTAGTTCGGCTCCCAGCCCCGACTTCTCTTTCTCAGTTAACATGGACTAACATATGGTAGGTAAGATTTGTCAAAATCTAAAGGAAGCAACAGAGAAGAACTCCAGATTTGTATCATTGCATTGTACTAGAAATACTAGAGTAATACAGATCACACATTTCATTATCAATTGCCCCACAAATACAAAATGCTTAATTATCCTAAAAGATTAAAGATTACCACCTTGTATTTGCACTAAAATTGTTGTGAAATGGACGTTAAAACTATTGATTAGAGTCGTGTCAAATCCATTATCTTACTCTTAAATACCATTGCCATGCCGCCAACTCCTCCTTGGCCTTAATCCATTTCCCATTTAAATTATTACCCCCTCCGTCTACTTGGAATGGTACACCTTCCATTGACCCGTCACGTATTAGCCAAACGTTAGCAAACTAGAACAATTGAGTGCATACGGAGTATTTATCTAGCTCATCGACAAAGTTAAGTACGATACTGTCTCATAGGATTTACCATTGATTGACACTTTGTGCATGATGCGATCCTAGACAGTTTGATTGTTCCGTCTCATGTTCCTACAATTAGCTGATATATACTAGGCAAGTTGGAGCAGAGTAGGGTGTTTCTGAGGGTATTAGTTCAGCTTTGGAATTGTCTTGTCCCCGAGCCTAGTTCTGCACTGTAATTTGGTATTTATTCCACTGTTATTAGTGGAAACAATATTATATCCTATACACATACCACTCCGTCCCAAATTAAACTTCTCATGAAATTTGAAATCCCCTCACATAACACTATTCCATGGGAAGTTTAATTTGGGGCGGAGTGGTACACCTTTTGATAGGGTTGTATACTTGTATGTCCGCCACCTTAATTTGATTTTAAAAACGTATAGAGATTATTGGAAATAGTCTTTAATATAAATTGCGTCGGATATGTATCGATACACTGCTATCAAGTGAACTCTGCTATGTTAGCCCAGAGAATTTTTTTTTTTTTTGAAAAAGTGTAAACTAAAAGTTATACTCCGTATAAGCCACAAGTTGAATTGGGGAATACCAAAAAAGTTAAGACATTAGACATTTGATAATGCACATTCATTCTAGGTCATGTCTCATTGAGTCATGGACTCAGGTCCCTGTCTTAATCTAATCAAAACACAGTAAAAACACTGTCATAATATTCATATCTGACCATTCTTATTGCATTCCTTTCTCTTGACAAAACCTGACCATAATGTTACATCTTCAACTTAGAATATCAAGACAATCCTCACGTCTATGAGACTATGACTATATGCATATAGCATGTATCTACGTATGGGCGGTATCCGCATGGCATAGATTATTGCAAAGTCGATACCGGGAAATTGAGACCGACATTTATCAAAAACGAATATGAATTACTTTAAAACAAACAATCTAAAAGGAAGTTCTTCAAATTAATTAAACACTTGAAAACAAAATTTTCTTAAGTTAATGAAGTAGAATAGGAATACAAAACCAGATTAGTCAAGCGTAATTAGTTTTCTCATTGTCAAAATTTGCTTTAAAGTGGTTCGATACAGGTCCACAACGTGAGCTTTTACCTCTCAAGCAACATTACCAATTCACAATGTGGAGTGTGAGGAAACAGATCAACGGCCATGGCCTTCACAGGTTGGAAGGGCTCTGACATAGGCATCGACTTGACCCTATGGCGTGCCAGACCAGCATTGCTCATGTTTCTCCATCCTCGACCTTTGTTGCCCCCTTTCTCGTTGTTTTCAGATGATGGTGTACACAGTTCAATGGCATTGGCCACCAAAGTCTCTGGATTACAGGAAATATATCTGCGCATGAAAAGATTACAGGAGCTTGAGATCAGGTCAGAGAAGCATGGAAAATAACGCTCTAAGGGTCCATTTTCATGTCCACTTTTTAGATTTAAAACCTTCTCCCACTCCAAAATGACAACTGAACCATTAACCAGGAAAAGGGATTATATGGGATCAACATGGTGATTGGAAAACAAGAAGAAAAGAGATACTGAGAGCAACTTACACAAGCCTCCTTAGACGTGAATGAGTCCTCAGAGCTTTTATTACCTATTCACCAAAGATCAATCAGATAATATCACAATTCGGGATGTACACATAGGAAGAACAAAAATAAAAAAGGAAGGCGACTAGTAGGGGTGCATTGTTATAATATAGCTACTCACCTATAGTAGATGAGCAGGAAGGCGACTAGTGATAGAGAATATAGTGCTTTAAGAGGATAGGCACAAGAGTCCACTGTCAATTACTTGTGAAATAGTAACTTCCCTTTTTCTTTTTTTTCTCCGATTTGGTTGAATTTCTCACATATTCTTTTATTTTTAATCGGTAATTTACTGGCCTCGAAGGGCTCAGTCCCTGTGGAGCTAGGGGAATTATTTAGGGAATCCTAGCTCACAAGAAGACCCCAGCTAGGACAACTGGAAACTGGCATGACCCCGGTAGGAGACCCCCACAAGGATCGAACCCCCGACCTCTTGGTTTGGGGGGTGATAGCACTACCACTAGTCTATCAACAAAATCCTTTCTCACATATTCAAATCAAAGGTAAAAGATTCAAAGAAACAGGGGAGTATTGAATATCTAGCACAATCTGCAGCGAAAGAAGGATGCTACTTACAGTTGGATGAAGGCCAGAACGTGGAGGATCAACAATAGCAACAACATTTTTGAATTGCTGCTTTCTGACAGTCCCATCTTCAGCAGAAGTCTCCTGAAGAATGTTGGTCAAATCATCCGTAGTATTATTAGAACCGGAAGCGGGGTCACTTTCACTATTCATAGATGTTGATCCGTTTTCGACTTTGTCTTCTACTGTTTCAGTCTTATCTGAAGAATCTGGAGCGTCATCTTGTTGGCCAGAGTATTCTTTGAGAAGAGAGCCCATGACATCCTCAGCCTTAGGGGAAAAAAAAAAGAAGTAAAGGGCCAAATAAATAAAACTGGTTAGAGAAAAGAATTTGCTGCTTTCTTGCTATACAATTCATCATATTTGGCAAGAACAAAATTGTCGAATCTTCAGAGGTACTACATAGTCAGCCACAAGTTTTTCATGAGTTGCAATTTTTCCTTGTTAACAACCACGTCACTGGCGAAATTGAGTCATATACCTAGTCCATATTCGGGTTTCCTTTCTGAAGTTAATTCCTTACTTAGTATGTTGTGAGGCTTAAATTGTATCCTGTTTCTGAACTAGAACAAGAAGTTGAATACAACCGAGAGCCTAAGACTGCAGAAACCTCTTTGGGCATTTTCAGTACATAGCTCAAAGGGCGGTTAGCCGGTTAACATTCACCGGCCTAAAATTCAAAAGTCAACATTAACAGAGACCTACCTTTCCACATACGAATTTACAATTTGCAATGCCATTTAACTCCGCATTCCTTTGTGCATCAGCAACAGCGGAAGCATTCATCTCAATACCAACTACCTGGAACGAGATCGCAATATACTCAAGTCAAGAGCAGTATGAAACTGGTAATAACTGAAAAAAACCCTGAAATGTTGTGAAAAATTGAAAAGAACACTCCAACCAACTTGTTGTGTACGGAGTAGTAATATATAGTTAAATAGCAGCCATAAGAGCTTTAATTTGAGATAAACTCGTGAAAATTACGCATTCGAGAAATGAATTTGGTGATCTTAAAAGCAGCTAATCATAGTTCTAATCAATAAGGCCCTTCAAATTTAGGCATAATACAAGTTCATATTCCCATTTACACTTTCAGGTTTTAGCTCCTTTTCCCTCCAAGATTCAGTGTAAAGTTTTATCTAACCATTTACGATCACTCATGCATATTGACTGATTTTTTGTGGTCCAGGCATCCAGCCCCTAATTTTCTGGCCCATACCCAACAGCATTGGTAAAATATTAAGACACTGTTAGCAAAATGTATGAAGTACCAATTGTTAAAACTTATAATCTTGAATCCAAGAATGGAATATTTAGGAACTAGGGTGCGGAATATTACCATACCAACACGGTTGGCTAATGTCAGGCCAATTGTACCAGTCCCACAGCATACATCAAAAAGTAAGGTATCTGAACCTAGATTAGCCCAGTCTCCTGCAAGAGAATAAAGCTTCTCTGCTGCTAAAGTATTAACCTGAAAATTTGAAGTCTAGCATTAGAAGACTGAACCATAAAGCAACAATTAGCACAGCACATGAAAGAAACCTGGAAGAACGCAGTTGGTGATATGGAGAACCGAAGATTGCCAATATAATCATGAATCCTTGTCTCACTGGCAGCATCAATTCTTTCTGGTTCCGAATTAGATTGTGAAATAGGGATTGACAGTGGACGCAGTGGAGCATCAGCAGGAGCTGCATTGGATATGCCTTTGTGATCCTGACGATCAAGGTCAAAACTTTAGCTTACTAATCAGAGCAAAGTGGCACACCAAGCATAAATCAAATCGATTCTGTTACGTGTAGCAAGATCTAAATATGATTAATATAATGCAGACTTTGAACAACCGGTAATGCATGATATTAGATCGCGGTGTCCGTTGGCATGACGTGATGGTGCGAGCAACCACGCATTGGTGACTTGTTTTGTATAGATCATGCAATTGTATCCTTCTAGAATCGGTCTATTGTTGTCAACATGAGTTAAGTGTTGCCCTGATCGGGCAAATATGGGCCATAATCGCCAAATATTGGCTATTTTTAGTGCACCTTATATATCGGGAAGTAATGACGCACTAAGCCGAAAATATTTAATGGGAAAAAATTGTATGAATGAATCAAGAGAACAAAGAACAGGGTATGGCTCCCGAAAGGCCTAGCTGCTTTCACCCATAACTAAGCTAAGTAAACGACCCTAGAGAGAGTTGGTGGAATGGGATCATCCTGAAAAGAAGTGAGAGTTCCTCTCCAAGCAAAGCAACAAAGAAGGTAGCCACCATAGAAGCCTAACATCAATGAACTTTTTTCTCCTATTTCGTTCCTAGCCAAGTTTCCTTCCTTGCCATATAATTTTGGAAGAAATCCATGATTCCACGAGAACAAACCAAGTTGTCCCTCCCACCTGTAACAGAGTTGCATCCATAGGATCAACTCACATCATAGTGCAAAAACAGCGGGGAGATATCCTTTGAAATGCACCATGCATATATTAACAGAAAGGGATTTCTTACTATTTCTTTGAAGCAACACAGCATTAGTGTTAATCTAACCAAACCCTAAAGCCCAAACAAAATCGCAAAAAACATCTGGCAACCTGGCATGTTGAGTACGTATGTTAATAGTCCAGTTCACATCTTAGGGTATGTTTGGTTGGAGGGATAAGCATCACAATGTAATGGAATGATTTTTAGTACAAAAATGTGAAAATCGAGAGGGAGAAAGAGGACTCATGAGGGGGAGAGTGTAGTTGATTACATCTAATAATGTAATGACGATGACATGGGTTTTAGTTGACCAATGATGATTACCTAGCTCAACGGAGATCTCATTACATTGTAATGAAGATTACATCCAAACCCCCTCATTCTCCTTTTTTTTGTGTGCTAAATGGGTGGTAATGGTGATTACATTACACCCACCCAACCAAAAAAGCCCTAGTGTCAAATGTATCTCATAGGATGCTCACAACAAAACTGTATAGGAGCAAGCTCTTCAACAATGAGACCATGAGGAATTCTAAGCAAATGAATATCCCAAAAATAGTCAATCCCGAAGTGACATGCAGAGCCCTGAGCTTCATGCAGAACATAACGTTGATATACCCGATGAAACAAAGAAGCAAGACGATTAACCCCTATGCAAACATCATCCACAATCTGACCCTTGAGACGTATCTAAAATACGAAGAAAAAGTGATGAAATTTGGATCGCAAAGTTAACGGGACACGCAGGAATTACTAGTGAACTCAAAGACCATCCCAATCGCGATAGAGGTAGAGTTTGCTCCTTATAATGTGGTACCATTGCGCTTGAGAGTATTGAGAGGATACAAAGGAAAACACCACAACCATTTCCCCGACAAAGTTATGTTCTTTAAATTAGAAGCCCTAAACCCCTCCCCCTCCCACTATTTCTATAAGGTCTACAAACCTACAAACTAAATCCCAACTCACCAAGCGGTACTAAGCTCTAACCTCCCACCCCCAAAGGACAAAGCATAGTATAAGCCTGCATAAAGTAAGAAATCAAATCCACCCACCTGGAGAACTAGCACACTTAGAGGCAACGGAGGGGAAGAAGAAGCAGCTCCTGTAGCAAAAGCTCTGCTTAGTTTCTCAAGCTCGCTAGTCATGAGATCATCATCATAGCCCTCTGAGGAAACCTGGATAAAATTACGGAACGTTACAACAGAAACAAATATATCCATCTGTCACAAGTAGGGAATAATTCGAGCACAATCTTAGGGAGGAATCCTTCCTTTAAAAATAAGTAAAGAACTTATTACATAAGAACATAAAAAGTCTTTTGTTTAAGATGACAGAATACGATAGGTCGACATTGACAATGGAAAGATTTTATCAGAGAATTTCCTCAGCCCAGCAAAAAAACTAAGAAATGGAAGGAAAACAATGGAATAAGAGACCAATCAAACCTGAACTATTAACATGACCTCCGAAATATCAACTTCATGATTCTGAACTTCAGTGTCTTGTGGGGTATGCGGCTTACGTCCTTCCCGAACCTGCAGAGAGGGCCATTTGGGAATTTAATGCCCGCGAAGTGGATAAGGATTTACAGATATTCCCTCCAATTCATTAAAATTGAAACATCGAATGAGAACAAAATCCCAGACTTAATTATAGCACTTACCGTCAACTGACGCCAGACGCCCGTATTATTAAATCTATTCCAAATCGGTAATGTTGAATCCTGTAAAAACTCTTGAAAGAGCATAGCATGACTGCACGCAATTCTAGAAACATTTGGGCAATTTGTAGGCTCCTGAACAGCTGTCACACCCTCCCTGCAGAAACAGAGAAATGAAGTTCTGTCTTCCCTTACCCTCAAAAAGAAAAACAAAAACAAAAAAAGATCACTTCCACAAAATTCTTTTACAGCTTACCTAAAATTGCCAAGCATAAAGCCAACAGTGGGCTTACCCTGCACCGAGTACCCCACAGAAAATTCGCACTTGTTCCTGTACCCATTTACCAGTGGTGAACCAATAATCCCCTCTAGTTTGCATGGTAGGCCACCTAGGATAGTTGAAATTGAGATACAAATAGATTTGTGAAAAGAGAAGGCAATTTTATGAGAAACTTAGCACAGTATGTAAGTCCAACAACTTTCCTCACTTGCCTGCACAATTATTGATGGAAACAAGACAAGAGAAGGGAATCACCTATTTCCCTCGAGTTGACGACCCACTTTGGAAGTGGTACACCAGCCGGACACGCTTTACGTGCATTTCTAGTCTACAACAGAAACATTTTGTCTATCAGAAGCTTTGTTCAGCGAAAGTATTATCTGTAAGATGAAATGTGCACACCAAAAGGGTAAAATTATCATATGAAGCAAGCGAACAGACTTACAAGTCTTTTCAGAAGTTGCATCAGAGAGTTTTTTTTCTGCTCCAGCTGTTCTGCATATGGTATATCGGCAAGTGGAGTCACCGCATCACGCGCAGACTTTCCTTTTGAAATAGAACCATTTGCTTCTTCGCCATTTTCACCCGTGGCTTCTGTTTCATCACCTAATCCATGTCTCCCAGACTGATACCTTTCATGAGCTGACTTTATTTTGTCATCATAAGATCGAGGGATGACATCTCCAACCTTTAATTTCCTGTTATTTACTGGTTTTCCATCTAACACCTACCCCATTTACAATAAAAAATGATGGATGATGTTAGGTTGGGGGAAGCAATTTAATCAAGGAAATAACTATCAGTCTATCAGATGACAAACATCAATACCTCTGTTGTACTTTTAACTTGCTCGGCATCTTCAAAAGAAAGGAAGCCCACGGACATTCCTTTTTTCTTCTTTGCTGATTTGAACTTGACTCCCTGAAATGTAAAACACTAATCATATCTATAATCTTGATATAATGTACACCTATCAGATAAATCAAATGACATACAAATAAGTGCAACCCCAACGTTCAAAAAAAGGTTGATACTTTAGACATCTATCAAATATAGACTGATGAGAGGGATAATAAGTTCTAAAGACAATTTGAGGCACTGGGTAATGTTAATGTTGTCGCATTAGGGTGGAACTGTGGCAGAACAGTATTTGAATAATTTGGAAAGTCCTATAAGTCAGTCTTCTCTTTTTTCCCTTAATTCTAACTACTTTTTTCAGGATCTCCTAGGGAAGACTTTCAAGAGAAGATGTAAGTGACGAGGCTGGCTTTGTCTATGAACCTAATAAGCTCTTACAGATACCAAGTCTAAACAATTCAGTGAGGAAGTCACTTTGGATGAGCAGCTTAGCATGCTCTTGAAGATATCCACGCCGCGTACATGCACTCTAATCTAGCCTTAGAAACTACAGAACTTTTTCCAGTAACACCTCGATCAAGTATATATCTAATATGGTGGAATACTTTGGTCCATGGGAAGGTCTTTGGAGAAGAGTACAATTCTACCTCTCCACTATACACAATGGCATCTTAAAGTTCAGCATCAGAGGGGACAATCTTCTTCCACGAAATATCTTCTTACAAGGAGTCTCCTGCATTGGAGTTGAATAAGCTTGCAGATATGCTTGGGTGTTAAAAAGGCTTGTTCTTTATCTGACTTTCGCATCAACTATCAATCACAATCGGGGCATCCTTGAAGCCTCTCCACTCTTCACAATTGGATATATAATATCAGCAATTCAAAACCTTACTCTTAAACCTTCGAAAACAAAACCAGAACGACAGACAAATCTATTATACTGGTGAACCACCAATTAAGTACTCTGTCGCCAACACTAGTCCACAACTCCACATTGAAGTTCAAGTATTCTCTCTAAGATACACAAAACCAACGAGGACCATCATCGCATCATTTTCAACAAACGAATGATTCCATGAGAAATTTCGATTATTCCATTACACTGTAAAGCTAAAAAAACAAGATCTAATCTTTGCTCAGCTAGAATCATTGCACACACAATATCCTCTACCATTATCCCAAAAACAACCACCAAACTCAAAACCTTCACAAACATAATCAAATTATCGAGTTCCAAAACCATGTTGAAATGTACACAACCTAACCCCTATGTCCCTATCTACAACCTATGAAACAACCACCAACCGCGAAACACCCCAATAACAACGACAAACATAATCGAATTCTCGAACTACAAAACCCTGCTAGAATGTACACAATCTTACCCCAATGTAAATCAAGAACCATACTTTAACCTCTATACCCTATGAAATCAAACATAATTACCAAAATCACAGTAAAAAAGAAATAACCAAACAAACAGGTAGTAAAAAAAACAACAAATGGAAGTGATTGGGACCCACAAACGACAAACCTGTTCATCAAGGAAAGTCTTAAGCTGCTCAGAAGTCCACTTCCTAGGTAAGTGAATCAAACACTTACTAAGCTCAGCATCAGCACCTTCCTCAAGAACTTCCGTCATCATCACGCTACTCTCATCATTATCATCCCCACCACCCTCTTCATCATCATCCCCACCACCCTCTTCATCATCATCCTCAGTTTCTCTCCTCGCCATCTTCTTCGCCCGCTCCGACGTCGGGTCCCACGACCCGTCCAGGCGAGGCCGGAGCTCCTCCTCCGTGTGGGCGAACCTGCACGTCTCCCCGTGGCTGCATTCGCCGGAGTTGTTGCGGCGGAAGTAGGAGCACATGCTTGTTTTGTGGAGCGGGTGTAGGGTGGGTTTTGGGTTTTCTGGTGATTGTTCGTCGTTGTCGTCTCGCTTGCGCTTTACGCCGGCGTCGGAAGGGTTTTCCGGTGAGGTTGGTGGTGGTGATGGTGCGGCGGCGGTGGGTTCAACGGTGGACATGGGGTGGTTATCGGCGGTGGTGGGGATTTGGGGAGGGTTTTGGGTTTCTGCTGTTGGGGAAGTTGCCATGTTGATTACTGAGGAAGTGTTTTGAGTTCGGTCTTTGTGTTGTGTTGGTCAGTTTGTTTTGGACTGAATTTGGGAGTTTAACCCTCGAGCGTCAAAACTCAAGAGAGAAACGCAAGCTCGAATAGCTGGTCAATCCCGTAAACGGTAAATCTTTTTAATTGACAACGTTTGGTTTGAAAATGTGAGAGTTTAAGAGAAATTCAAGGGAAGCGTTAATAAATGAAAAATATCGGAGGTGGTATGACTCACTAAGATCTCAAAAACAAATTAAAATCTTACAAAAACGCAGCTAAAGGTCTACATATGAAAGAAAGTGAACGAGAAGACACGATCGGTATACCTCTTTGCCAAATTTGATTGTTGTTACATTACCAATTAGCTTTGGAAATTAGCAACTTAAGTTGAAAATGTTAGTGTATACACCCTCCAACCTACTATGATTTCCCTTTTTTCAACATTGTTTTTGAGTAGACATCTTGAGAGCTACTTCCACACCAAATGAAAGACCCGTTTACCTTAAAATCAAATGGACTTAGTAAATTGCACTCTAGACTAAAATATGTACTAATTTCTTCAACATGAACGATTCATTTGGTCTAAACTCTAAAACTAGCTCTGAATATGGCTACTCAAAACCAGTTCTTAAAAGTGGGAGATCATTTTGGGTAGGAGTAGTATGTGTGAGCGGTTGTTCTACCTCGGAAAATTGTATTGGGTGGAACAAATTGAGCAATAAAATCATATCAGAAAGATGCAGTCCTTCGTATAGAGTCTCACTATGAGTCGATATTCCATACTCCTCCTTGGTGGCTCTCTCCAACAAAAACCAATAAGCTACTTTTGGTTAAAATCTTTTGAAATTTAGTGATTTTATAGCAAGTTCATTAGCTCATCTAAACGGTCTATGTTTGATATTAAACCCGTTTTGTATAATATTTAACAAATCGTTAACAACCCAAAAGAGAGGAACGTCTCCGAAACATAACCCAAGTTCGTGGGCTAGTGGCCATGTAGTACTACGGTACTGGGTAGTAGGGCAAAAGCAAAAGTGCAAAACCCAAACGAACGGATTGAGGACGAACACCACAACAGTTTCATTCTCTCCACTCCTCAAAATTTTATACAAAAAGAAAAGAAAAAAAAAAAAACCCACAAAAGAAGTCTCACATACTTTCGACTTCCAACACTTTCTCTTTCTGCCTCTTCCTCTGCAGAAACACAAACATGACGATTGGTGTGCTTGCTTTCCAGGGCTCCTTCAATGAACACATCACTGGTATACTTTCCCTTTTCTTTTGGGTTCTTTCTAAACCTTCTTATATTCATATGTATGTATGTAAGTTTTGCATATGTTGTTAAAAATGAGTATTAAAATTGTTGGGTTGTTGTAAATATTGTAGCGTTAAGAAGAATCGGAGTGAAAGGAGTTGAAATAAGGAAGCCAGAACAGTTGGAGAATGTTGATGCACTTATCATTCCTGGTGGTGAAAGTACCACCATGGCCAAACTTGCTGAATATCATAACATGGTTAATATTAAATTTTTATGCTAATGGGTTTTACTTACTTTTGGTTTAAAGTTTTTTAATTTTGATATTTTGCTGGACCTTGAATTTGTGATCACCATCTTGTTTTAGAATTAAAGTCGTATCTGTCAATTTTTTTTTGTCTTTGGAGTAGAGATTTTTGGATTACTAGTATTATGTTATCTTTGGTATTTAGAAAGGTGTCATTGGTTTCGGATCTCCGGGGACCTTTCTTTGAGGCATTAGGGGTATCGGTTTTTCGTACATCTGAGAACGGAGGGGGGGGGGGGGAAGAGGGGGGCTTTATTGGGAAACAATGATGTTGTTGGTAACCTTGGGCTGAATGGGGTATTGATGCTGCTTCTGTTGGTGTGCTTTGGGTAGATATTGGAGCTTGTGTACTTCTGTACCAAAACGACTTTCCTGGTTAGGGTTTACGACTTTGCTGTACGAACGTTTGTTCTTAAATGGACATAGGTTTAGTTCCGAATATCAGTGAGTTCTTACACAAAATCGGGTATTATTCTGGTCTTGTTCTTTAATAGTGTATATAAAGAAGACATGGACTCCACACCATGGTACATTTTCATGGAAGATCTCCTGCAATATTAATATTTACCCTAATAACATGTGGAATGATATTCGAGTGATTATGAACTATTTTGAAATCATTGTTGAATAAGGTGTCTGGCAAAGTGATTTATTTAGTTTTGATGTTCACAGTTTCCTCCTTTGCGAGAGTTTGTTAAATTGGGCAAGCCGGTCTGGGGAACATGTGCAGGGCTGATTTTCTTAGCAGATAAAGCTGTTGGTACGGTTTTTTTGCACTTCTGCGTGTCTCTTGTTTACTGTTTTTGATATTAATCGAACCTGTATGTAAGATAGATGTTGTTTCCTGTGGGACAGTAGCTTCTGGCACTTTCTTCATTTGTTCATTGTTGGCAAATTGGCATTCATCAACCAAATTTACAAGAAAAAAAAAAAAATTTATTTGAATAAAGTAGTGCGATTATGTAATCTCTTATGTATTGTCGGCCTAAACGCAGAACATTCTTCAAGATTTGGTTTAACCTTGTATTGATTACTGAGGGTGTGTCATGTATTTCAGGTCAGAAAACTGGTGGTCAGGAACTTGTTGGGGGCCTTGACTGCACCGTCCATAGGAATTTCTTTGGTAGCCAGGTGCGTTTGTTTGCTGCTTGATTGTCTGGTAACTTAGCCTTACTCTATCTTTTGTCTGGAACTGGTTTTATGATGTTTATTTAGTTGTCCGAAAATATTGGTGGTTCTCAGTCTCATCCTTACCTGCTGTTCCATTGTTCCATGGATGTTTTCTTGTGATATTTCAGGAGCTATATAAAAAGATTTACACCTTATGCTTAAATTCATCTTGTCACTGGCATACTCAGTGTGGCAGCTCATTTGCTTTTGCTCCTCCCCCACGGACATTTGTGATCTAGCGACCTCAAAAGTGTTTATTTTACACTATTGAGGACATGTGTTGCAAACAGCTCTCGTGTTATATTAGGTGGTTGAATTTTAAGATTTGACTTACACATTGCAATTGTCTAAGACACCATTTCAGTGAGAAAACTTATACTATCGGCACTTCGGGAGTGTGGGGTTTATTTCATTAGTTTTACCAGTCCCCTGTCATTTCTAAAGTTAACTTTTTGGAACTGAAGGATTGATAATCTACTCCTCTGCAGATACGAAGTTTTGAAGCAGAGATAACTGTGCCAGTGCTAGCAGATGAAGAAGGTGCCTCTGGTAACTTCCGTGGTGTTTTTATTCGTGCTCCAGCTATTCTTAAAGTAGGGCCAGAAGTTGAGGTTCTTGCAGAAGTTCCTGTTCCATCAGACTCGTTAATTAATACTGATGTGGCAACGGATAATCAAGAGGTTAGCATTTCATTTTATTTTTGTTGTTTAAGAAAATGCAACATATCAGTTCCCTGAGAATCTAGTACAACAACAACAATCAAGCCTTATTGCCAAAATGATTCGGGGTCTTCCCTCAAAATCTAGTAACCTGAAATATTTGTGTCAGGTTTTTTGGTGATTTGTTGGAAAATGGATCTTTGTTCCCTTCTATAATTGACTCCAAATAGTGAAATCGGGGGGGAAAGGAAAGAGGGAATATACATTCCCATGCATGTCTTTTCTTTTACTTTTCTCCGAAAAGGGTGGGGAGGGAAGGGGAAGTTGTAACTTTCTCCATGCTTCTGAGCTCTAACGCC
>JBBYHQ010000018.1:2729803-2742393 GCA_038382645.1 Spergularia azorica
AGTGTTGGTGGTGTGTTGGAGGAGTTGATATATAGGATGTTGTATGGAAGTCCTAAGAATGACTTGGCTCTTAGGTCTGTGGTTCTTGAGGCTTTGAGATATTCTGGTACACTTAATATTTCTGACTACTTGACTTTTCTTGCACCATTTGACGTTCAGGTTAGTTTCATATTTCATACTCATCAATTCTTTGCTCGCTAATATAAACCCATGCTAGACAATCAATAGTCGACCTTCAGGCTTGTTTCATTTTTATACTCATTGATTAGCTTAATTACACACTTTTAATGAACCGTCTCGACCAAAAATATAAGTCTGTAAATGAAGCCCGTACAACAACTTTATTTATACTTTCAACATGTACTCCATATATTCATGTTCATCGCGTCCACCAATTCATGATGATGTCTTAGCCTAATACTTAAGATGAGACCTTGTCGGTACCTAATAACGTTCAAATCCCGCTCTGTCCGGGCTCCGGCATAGTTAAGACCTTCACTATATATATTTGTGCATCACATACAGAACTGTTGAGGATATTAGGATAACATACATGTCAATTTGCTGAAATATGTAAAGGTTTATAGGAGACCCATGCAGGGATAAGGGTACACATACACTGTGTGTATGAGGAATCTTCATACACTGTACATTTATCAATTTATGTGATTGGCTTATGTTTTAATAACAAACTAAAAAAAAGTGAAAAAAAAACCTACACCATCCCACGGCCACAACCACCCACCTATCACCACCACTCCATTCGCTACTGCCACCACCGGCCACCGCCATCCCTGACCCCGCCACCATTGGGCCGGTTTCGGCAACCTCTTAACCCTAGTGGTCCGCTCAACAACCACTTTGCAGAATCCTTCTCCTTCAATCCCTCACATCTTCAAATTCGATATGAATCTCATCTCCAATTAAACCCATATCACAATTAAACCGGTCGACCGCCATGCCCATGTATAGCCATATTGTCTAGGTCAATTTTCCCCCAAATCAATTGGTTTAATTTTCAGATAGGGGAGGATTCTATGGAGCAAAAAGTATCGAGGAAGGGCAAAGGCGGCTCCGGCGATGATCGGTGGTGGCTTGGCTCAGTTGGTGGGCTATGGGCGGTTATGGTGGGGAGGTCGAAATGGTGGTCGTTGGTGGTTGGGCTAATGGCGCGGTAGTCAATTGGTGGTTCGGGGTTAACTGATGAGGGAGGAGAGAGAGAGGTTGAGGGTGAGGGAAGAGAGTGGGATTACTTTTGTTGAGTCAATCACAATTATTAGTATAATGCTAGTTGTCTTTGTGCTGAGTTGTCATATTATTAGTGGTAGTGTATGAGAGTATGTGTACCACCTCCCACCCATGGAGTCATGCGACTCATGCTAAAGATTCTGTATTATCAAATTCCTAAAAGTCTCCGAGTAAACAAGAGAACATGTTCCCATGCATATTATTGGAAAAACAATTGGAACTGTTGGTGTTACGTACAATTCCAAATGTGGAATAAGTTAGTAACATTATCTAGCTAGTCTACTGGCTACATGCCTACATGTTCATGCTTACAAGAATAGTATATATATTACGTGACGGGTAGTAAAAATAATGGTGCGCAATAAATTTTAAGATGATATTGGAGGCCCAAAAATTAAGCTTGTTGTAGTAAAAATAGTTTGTGTTGGAAAGTATTTATAGTAAAATTAGATTGTGATAGTAAAATTAATTTCGTTAGTAACAAAATTAAATTTTCGGGAAGAGCGGACGGAAAGAGAAGGCCCTTGCTAATATTAAAATTAATGTCAATATTATTACACAAGTTTATGTCTAAACATTAGACCTCACTCTAGCTAGCCACGCCAGTAGGCAGTAGCTATATGTTTAAAAGTGTACAATCATATTTTAGAGTTCTTATTACAATTGCTAGGCCAGGTCAAGAACAATAGATAAGTTGAGTATTAATTTTATTTTTTAATTTATATTTAACAAGTACGGAGTACTCATTAGAAAAACCATTTGTCTTTTGTATAAGAATTTATATATTCAATTCCTTTGTTACCGTTTGAGAATTTAATAATACTTCTTGTTTTCAGAGTCTACCTATATAGAGTCCTATAGTGTCGACACAAGTCTTATTCTCTACATGAAGTCAAAAAAGAAAAAAAATCATATTGTCTACATGCATATAGACTCCTATAGTCATGTCTCGTACATATAGACTCCTATAGTCATATCTCGTCTTATGTATTTTGTTGAACATATTTTTTCTTACAGGGACTAAAGCGACGCATAAAAAAACTCATGGTAGTTGTGGACGATGTGCTAGAGAAAATCATCATCAACCACGAAAACGAAGCCAAAAGAGAGCAACGAACTCACAAAGATTTAGTAGACGTTATGCTATCAATTATGAAAAACAACCAAACCCTTACTAGTAATGGACCGACGTATGAAATCGAGAGGGATAATATTAAAGCAATTCTAATCGATCTAGTTGTGCCAGCAATTGACAGTGCTACAAACATGGTAAAATGGGCACTTGCATCTCTTCTAAAAAACCCATCTAAAATGAAGATTCTGCAACAAGAAATCCAAGATGTTGTGGGTATGGACAGAATGGTGGAGGAGAGAGATGTACCTAAATTTCGTTACTTAGACTTAGTAATTAAGGAAATCTTTAGGTTATATCCTATAATATTTGCCCCGCATGAGGCCATCGAAGAGTTTTCATTTGATGGGTACAAAGTTCCTAAGGGTACAAAAATATTCCTGAATTCATGGGCAATTGGTAGAGACCCTAGCATATGGTCCGATGATTATGAGGAGTTTCGCCCTGAGAGGTTTTTCGATGATGATATAGATACGATCAGTGGCCAAGATTTCCGGCTCGCTCCGTTTGGTTTTGGACGGAGGAGGTGCCCTGGGACTCAGCTTGGGTTGTTGAATGTGAAGTTGTTATTGTCTCAAATGGTCCATTGTTTTGAGTGGAAAATGGCTGATGGTACGTCGCCTGAAAAGTTGGTCATGAGGGAGAAGTTTGGACTTGTTATGTCTATGGCTAATGATTTAGTACTTATTCCCACGTATCGCCTCAATAACTAATAATTAGAGGTTTTATTATATTTTGGCACGTCTCAATAATGTAATAATCAACATTGTACACAATTATATTTCTGATAATAATAATTATCGATTTTATTTAATGTGTTTCCAAAAAATGTACGCAGGAGATTACAATAACGAGCCACGAGATGCATGTATATGTTTTTCTTTTCTTTTTTTGACTCATCAGATGCATGTATATGTTAGTCATTACTAGTACGGAGTAGTATATTTGTTGTAAGAGTAGTGTCATATTTTTGAAGGGTAAGGAGTGGGATAACGCATAATGGGCCGGGGAATGGGATCCCATAATTCATCTTGTTACAAGAATCGAGTCCAAAGCGATTGAGTGAGGACACGGAGTATGATCTAGTAACCTGGGTCTCAAGAATGTAATGGGTAAAACAAATTCAAACTCCATCTTGTTTCAGAAACTGAAGTGGTGTACGCATTTGACCGATAAATTACAGTGATGCGTAAGAGACATCACACTTAGGAAGGTGTACGTTAAATTGGCGCTTACTTGTTAGTCCTTCCATTCTGATAAATTTCATATCTTTGTGTTGGTCACAAAGGTGAAAATAGGAGAGATAAAGAGTAAGGCTAAATATATACTACTTCCTACCCAACGAGATTTTCCTGTTTTTTTTTTTTGCAGTTTTGAGTTGTCATGTTAGGAGCTATATTAAGACCAAATGAATCGTTCACTTACTTTAAAAATTAGTAAGTATTTCATTCTGCATTGAAGTCAACCAACTCTACTTGATTTCAAGGTAAACGGGTCTTTCATTTAGTCTACAAATAGTCCCCAACATGAAAACTCAAAACTGCAAAAAGAAACAGGAAAATCTCTTTGGGTAGGAGTAGTATGTCATATACACCTATAAATGTATATGGGGGGTAAGATGGTAATTTCACCATTTTTAATGACTTACATATCTCATTCTCACTCTCAAATGCACACTCATGTGTAACAGATTACTACTCAAGAATTAGCATGTCAATTCATACATAAAGATGTCCACTCAGAATATATCAAAACAAAATCACTCACATATGATAATGTCAACTCACAAGATGAGAATGACAATTCAAGATATAGATTGTCAATTCAAAATGTGCCCAGTAAAAGAAGATTGGTGGCTCACGGGTAGCATATTACTACTTATGAATTATCATGTCAATTCATACATTGAGATATCAATTTAGAATACATCAATATAAAACGACTCATACATGAAAATACCAACTCAAAATATAATAAAGTCAACTCAAAATATGGAATGACAATTCAAAATATGTCCACAAATGCACGCAAGATTGGTGAGGTTGAGGAGAGAGAATGGGTGGATATATGTTTTGCAATGTATATGAATACATGTTTAGCCTTTCTCTACAAAAACAATGCATAAACATATGGGTAGTGGGACAAATCTCGCATGTGGGGTTTATGTCTCTTAGTGGTCTAAGTAAGGGTAAATTGGTCATTTTGCAAGCCAAATACAACCCAAGAATAGATAGGTTAGGAATTCATTGATACAACCCAAAATAGAAAGGTTAAAGAACTTACCAGGATGAAGGTTGTAGTTGTTACAAATAATGCGAAGTCTAAAACCGATGATAAAGTTGCAGAATGCAGATATAAGATGCAAATATAAGATTTACTAAAATAATCCAGGGAGTGCATGGTCACAAATTATATCATGCTCTCGGGAGCATAAGGAGGTATAAGCATTGTTGTAAAGCATATAGCAATTTACTAAAATGCCCTTGTAAATAACAGAATTCTGTTATGTGCGCTGGCAATTGGTAGTTAGCTCTATCTATAAATAGTTAGCATAACTGTATCATCATTTCTAGGTTGTTGGAATGATTATTCTCTCTCTAAATTCTTCAATCTTCTACTACAAGCTACACATTTCTAACTTCTTATCGATCCGAATTTCCACACCAATTCTCACAAACTCATCTCTGATCACATTTTTTTACGAAATTAGTGATTAATTTCACCCAAATTCAGTTGATTTTACACTGGAATTAGCTTAAATTGTAACACCTCGTATTTTTGAGAACTTAAATAATTAAGGGTGTCACATTTTAAATATATAATTGAAAATTAAATCAAGGTTTGAATGGAATCCGATAGAATTATTATGGAGTTTCTAATTATAGAATTACACAAGAGGATTCATTACTCATTCGGATTTTAGATCAGGTTTGTGGATCACTCCTCTCACTCAACTAGCTAGCCATTGTCGTCAAGTCTTCTAAATTTGGCAGATCTGCAGTCTAACACTAATCACTTCAACTTTCGCAACTAGTTCATTGTCTTATTTGTACACAAGACAAGACAAAACCGTATAACGGTTTTTCCAACGTGTGCCCAAGGAGCACATGTTAAGAGTATATTTGTTTCCATTACGTTGGAAAAACCGTTCATATATTTGGTGTTTTTTAAATCCCTAGAGTAGATTAAGTGGTTTATAAATTCATTTTGGTAACTTTGTTCAAGAAATCTCAGTTTTGACAATGGTGGTTTTTAAATTCCACCCACCATACTTGGTGCTTGTTAGGGTGCAAACCCAAGTCCCACATCGAAGCAACAAGGAGCGGAAGCCTTGTTTATAAGTGATCACCACACCAATTAGTATGAGGCCTTTTGGGAAGGAGCCCAAAAACAAATCCGTGAGGTCTGGGCCCAAAGCGAACAATATCATACTAATTGGATCGGTGGTCTGCAAACGCAGGGGCCCAACAAGTGGTATCAGAGCCCAAGGTTCGACTTGGGTCAGGCGCTGCGTGTGGTGAGCTGCGGTTCACTTGTTACACGTTGGAAGCATTGGCCGAGACTTGAAGTCGGCGTACATGCACTAGGAAATCCCGAAACCTTGAAGAAAGAGTGGTGAGCTCGGAGCCAGCCCCGTGGGACGGGTACGAAGACTCTCTAGGTGCAATTGTAGCCAGCAGGCCCTAAGGGAGTTTATCAAGACTCGAATGCTGGGGGTGCCTGGTAGTGGGAGTTGCGATCCCCATCTGTGGAGGGTTTGCGTATAATGTGGGTGTGTCCTCTATCAGGGGCTAACCTCGCGAATTCTGTGTGATGCCGACAGATTGTCGCTTGAGGGGAGGTCATAAAATCAAGTTCAAAAGATGGGTCTTGGTTTGAGGGGAGGATTGTTAGGGTGCAAACCCAAGTCCCACATCGAATAAACAAGGAGCGGAAACCTTGTTTATAAGTGATCATCACACCAATTAGTATGAGGCATTTTGGGAAGGAGCCCAAAAACAAATCCGTGAGGTCTGGGCCCATAGCGGACAATATCATACTAATTGGATCGGTGGTCTGCAGACACAGGGGCCCAACATGGCTAATAAACACTTCTTTGGTTAAAAAGCCTTTTATCCTTGGGGCATTTTTGGGGGAGGACGTGCATACAGAAATGAGAAATGCGTCAATAAATATACATAAAATTAGATCAAATGAAAACAAATATACAAAATTATAATGACAACTATCGTAAATAAATATAATAATATCATTTTACGAAACATAAAAAATTGCAACCAATGTCAATTCTTATAAACAGAGGAATGTAAAGAGTGCAAGGTTTATTGATTGTGGAACCAAAATTTGGAATATGTATCTTCTGCTCCCGGCACAGCCTCTAAACACCTCAAAATGAGTTTACTTTAGAACACTGCAAAAAGAAAAATTATGATAATTTAGTTATATGATATTAAAGAATCATAAAAACTGAACCAAAAATTATGATAATTTAGTTTACCTAACACAAAGTCTCGTAGGAAAAGATCTACAAATGTGCATGTTTTTTTTTTTTTTTGGTTACATACAAATGTGCATGTAAATGAACCAAAAGATTTGATTATTATTGTCGGGTATAAGTGCAAAAGTATTATTATTGAAATTTGAAGTGACGGTAAAAGCTTACTTGTATAGATAAGATGCAATGCCCAAAATCACACATAAAAGGATGATGTCAATACAGAAATTCCGACTTGATCTCACCTGATCATATAGACGTGATAGCATTTGCATTAATTAGTTTATCTTATAATCAAACCACAAAAGATGTATAAAATAATATCAGAAATACGAAAAATAGTGAAAACTATTTGAAGATCACACATGGGGAACTGATGAGGTTTCAGTTCATACTTGGTGAAGTGTATGTTTGAGCCTGACGTTGGTGTTCTTCAAATCTGATCTAGCCTTATCAACCTGAGGTATATACATATTCAAAATTAAACATCGCCAATAATTTAAAAAGAATGGATGAATAATAGAATATAATAGTTCTTCAAAATCTACGACGTGATCGATGGTTTAGTTGTTGTACATATATTATAGAAAATTTCAATATTTATCTCACCTTTGTATCAATCTCATCCACCAATGGAACTTGCTTATCCAATTCCTGGTGACAATTTAAGAAAAACGCAACGGATTAAAGTATTATTCATTGCATTCTTTTCATTTGCCAACGTTTGGTTTAAGTTATATATGACATAAATGACGGAGGTAGTACTACGATGAGTCTGTAATGTAAACATGTTTGACTTATTATACATCTAACTCCTAATTGGAAAAAGAAAAAAATGCATCGATGATTAACATATAAGAATGCTTGGTATATATGATATCGATTGATATAATTATAAAGAGAAAAAAAATTACCTCATTCATGTCATTAGCTAAATTCTTCAAAGTCTCCAATCCTTCGGATATAATATCTAGACCTTCATCCTTATGGAACAATTTCGTAAGTGTTAAGTTTTGTCTATTATCATCATCATCAAGAAGTTATCATCAACAACAACAATAACAATATGGCTTGGGTTCGACTTTTGGTTACCTGTTTCAATTTCCGCATTTCATATTCTTGCCTGAATTTACTAGACTCTTCGGTCTCTTGGAAAAATCCATCACTTGATTGTCCATCTGAAATTCCAAATTGGTATAATAACACACTACTAAATAATTTGTTCAAATTATACATTGTTATTTATGTTGTATCTTGCAAAATTAATCGACATATAAACCCTCACCATTGTACTAGAATAATATCGACTATATATATGGTGAAAGTATAGAACCATGGAATTACTACAAATGTGAGTAATTTAGCTTACGGCCATGTTTCTTGAATTTTTAACTAACCAATGTGCTATTGAAATTATTTCAAGGCCTCTATCAACAGTAAAGTTTTAAGCAACTCACTTAGTTCAATATTTTTCAAAACTATATAACTTGTTAAGGTATACTCCGTATGTAAAACTATTTGATTGTGTGATTGTGTCTGAATTAAACCATCATTTTTTTTCCACATTGTTCTTTTGGACTAGAAATATCACTGACCTTGTTGTAAATCAAACTTGATAATGTGGGGATTGTTAGAATTATTTGTCTTGGCATCAGTTCTGGCAACAGTAGAACCATCTGGGACAAGTTGAATTCTCTCTCCTAGCGCGATTGCTAAATCACTACGAGCGACCATGTCTTCTTTTGTAATTCCTTTGCTCTGTCAATTTACATACATATATGTGAGTTAATTAGTCTACACTTCACTCGATCATATACATTTGTTAGGGTGTGATAAATATGTGAGAAAATTTAAAAGAAATGTTAGCACATGAAAAATAGCAGGTAAAGACGTAAAGTAGTACTTCAATTGAGTGAATAATATCGATACATGTGTTTTAAAACTTACAGACCCCGTATAGCATTATTCAAACGATCACGGGATGAACACGCAAAAAAAAAGAGGCAAATTTAATGAAAATAACCCAACGTTTGCAACATATTCATAGAATAACCCAACCTTTCCACTTTAACAAAAATAACCCAACGTTTTACTTCGCGTCACACTAATATCCCAGATTTGCTAAAGTAGAATTTCTCGCACTTCAAATCTCAAGGGGCCAGAAAAGGAAAAAAATTAAGCATATTGCACAAATTTTTTGTGATTCTTTCCTTGACGATTTTTTCCCTTCTGTTTCCCCCTATTTTTATAAGTAATTTATAATAAATACCTTCCCCTTATTATGTAGAACACGTCTATTCAACCTCAATCGAAATGAACTTATATCAAAATCACAACTACCTCTAAATAAAAATCTATTTTGGTTTGCTGATAAAAATGTTCGTGCATTTGGGATGTTATATTGTTTGACAATTTAACCTATGATGAAGACAAAAGTTAAATGTCAAACAAGGCAAAATACTTAGAACAATGTAGCTAGATAAAAAAAAGCCGTTAATGAAAAAATCATAAATTTGTGAAATAGAAAGTAAACCCTTGAGAATTAGAGTGCTAGAAATTCCATTTTAGTACGTTCGGGATATTAGTGTGACGCATAGTAAAACGTTGGGTTATTTTTGTTAAAGTGGAAAGGTTGGGTTATCTAATCTAATATTATATATTAAAACCTGAAACCAAGTCTTTCCTAGGAGGACACTTGGCATACATTAATTGGATAGAACATAAAAATAGCATTAAATACAATTATCGTTTAGGATATGGTAATAAATAATCATACATTAATTGGATAGAACATAAAAATAGCATTAAATACAATTATCGGTTAGCATATGGTAATAAATTATTATAAAGTAGTATAGTATTAGCTAATTTATGGAAAATAATCATTATGCTAATTTATTAGAACAAAGATAAGGCAACATTTTTTTATATAAAACCGGTATAAACAATATAAATATATAGCCCGGGCGTGGCACGGGCATGCAAACTAGTTCTATGAATATGTTGCAAACGTTGGGTTATTTTCATTAAATTTGCCAAAAAAAAAGCCCTTCTCAACGTTTCGTGAATTGTACATTTTTTATAAATATATACACTCACCTTCTTGTACGCTAATCGTTGTAGCTTTGCGACGTCTTCCATTAACTTAGCCTTGGTCCGCCTTAGCTCCGCGTTGAATGCAACCACCTTGGCTCTGTTCGTCTCCATTGCTGCCGCCTCTGATTTCTGCACGTAAATAATAATATGATACCATCAATAACATTGCAGGTATACAACTAAACCAGTTTCGTGTAACAAAACATAATTGTTACGTACGTTAATGTGTAAACCATGCATAAAAATTAAAATCACATTGTACAAAAGAAGAAAACGAATGATTATGATTATCATTACATACAAGGATGGTGGTCTCAATGTCGGATTCAATGGCATCGTAAAGGCGAGTGAAGGGATCATCGCCGGCAGAATTTTGTTCCCGGAGCTTATCGACGTCGTATTTATCATATTTCTTGCATATTTCGTCTACCCGAAAAAGGATGTCAATTACGCTCATTTTGTCGATTCGATGATCACTCTTTTTTAGATTCTTGTTTTTTGTTGCGGATCAGATTGGTTGTGTTGATAATGATGAAGATGATTGATTTTGTTCGTTGAAAATTATAGTAATCAATCAAAAATTGGGTTAATCACGGCGTATTTGAGTTTGTTAAGTTACGGCTTTTTTTTTGTTGGCTAAATTCCCAAGTATAAAGGTATGATGCCCGCGTGGCATGACTCACAACTAAAGTGGCCGTTGAATCTATCATTTTTTTTTTTTGAAATCTTTCCGTAATTCTTAGTATAAAAATTTGCATTCTCGAAGGAAAATCAATGGTACGCATACTGACTCGTTTTCCACAACTAGGGGTATTAGCCAGGGGAATCATTTATCTCCGTATTTATTTATAATTTGTATGGAGATGCTTTCCCGTCTTATTCATGAGGCCTGTGATAGGAAGGTTTGGCAACCTTTTCGAGTCGCTAAGGATACCACGCCTTTTTCTCACCTCTTTTTTGCAGATGATGTTCTTCTTTTTGGGGAAACGAACCATTCTACTCTCCACAGCCTCAATTCTACCCTTGAGATGTTCTTCTCCGCCTCGGGGCAGAAAATGAATCCTCAAAAAAGCCAACTTTACTTTTCCAAGAATACCTTGCCGGGTGAGAGAAACCTTTTTGAGAGCTCCCTGAATGTCCGTGCGAGTGATGATCTAGGTATATACCTTGGCTACCCTCTCTGTGACAAAAGACCAACCAAAAATAAGCTTGTTTTTATCCTTGAAAAGATCCATTCAAAGCTTAGCAATTGGAAGAGTGATACCCTCTCCCGGGCGGGTAAGGTTGTCCTTATTCGCTCCGTTCTCTCCACTATACGGGGTACACTATGCAAGCTATTTCGCTTCCCGTTTGGCTTCTCAATGAGATTGATAAGGTCTACTCCCTGTTCCTTTGGGGGGCATCTGCTAGTGGTCGGAAAATGTCGCTTGTCTCTTGGGATAGGGTGACGGGTCCGGTTAGTAAAGGGGGTCTGGGGATCCGTTCTGCTCACCTTATGAACCAGATTAACATGATGAAACTTGCTTGGCGGCTCACCAGTAGTAGTAATCTCGCTTCCACCATTATCCACGAGAAATATGTGAAGGGGCGCGAGTATCCTACCCCCTTTCATAAAGGCTCTCATATTTGGCAGGGGGTTGCAAAGGTGAGGAGGTTTTTACGGATCATACTTCCTGGTCTGCCAGTGATGGTAGACATATTAGTTTCTGATATGATAAGTGGTGCCCTGGGGGGGCCTCTTAGATTGAATTTTGTTGGCCCTCTGCCGGCAAATATTAGTGACATGACAGTTTTTGATTTTGATCAGGGGGTGGTGAGACTTGAGTTTCATGAGTTTTTTTTTTTATTTTGACACCATCCTTAATATTAGCTCGATTCGTATTCCTGGGACGGGGATTGACAGGATCACGTGTGACGCTGCCCTTGGGAAATATTTTGATTCTTATTCTGTTTACTCGGGCCTCTGGACTTCTAGGGTTTCCCCCCCTATTAACATGCTGTCGTGGCCCCTGGTGAACGGGCTTGACTACTCCCCCCCGCATCCGGTTCTTTCTTTGGACCGTGGCTTGGGACCGCCTGTCCACCCGAAGCATGCTGGCTAGCCGTGGGCTCCCGATCAGTCCCTTCTGGCCTTTTGCCCCACTATCCTTGAGACCGCCACTCACATTCTTCGTGACTGCCCCTACGCGACTCCGGTTTGGTCCCTCCTCCCGACCCCCCCTAATTGGTCCTTGTTGCAACCCTTGGATTGACTTAATTTGAATCTTTCTCATGTTGTTGATAAGAATTGGAGTCGGATATTCGGCATTGTTTGTTGGCTCCTTTGGAAACGTAGGAACAATTGGATTTTTGAAAGGAAAACTATTCCCCCCCCTCCCTTATTTCTCATGCTCAGTCCCTTAAAAATGCAAACCCCCTGATTGTTCTTCGACAATCCCCCCTGAAAATCCAAACCCCCCCTCCCTCCACTTGAATTCGTCCTTGTTTGTCGACGCATCGTTCGTGGTGCATAATCTGTCTGCAGGAATAGGGGGTTGTTTTGTTGGGCCCCGTGGCAAATGGGTGAAAGGCTTTGTTGCGCACACTAGGGTGAGAGACTCGTATGATGCAGAATGTGAG
>JBBYHQ010000018.1:2759234-2790966 GCA_038382645.1 Spergularia azorica
GTCTTCCATTACCATGTGAGTGGTATTTACGGAATGTTTCATTTGACATCATCGCCTACGTGGAGGGTCTTATTGAGCTTCAAAGGCACGCCTATTTATAAAATATATATGGTGATGATTTTATCAATGCAAATCAATATTTTTTTAGACAAATATGTTCATTATATGGACCAGGTTTAATGAAAATGCCTTGTCGTGGTAATTACCAATGTTTTAAAATTCGGAGCGGACCAGCCGGTTCAACCGGAAAATGGTCAATCACCCGACCCGGTTGGCTCAGAAAACCGGTTGTGGTCAAAACCAGGGGGTTTACCGCCTGTGCCGATCCAAAACCGGATTGGACCGGCGGTTCAAACGGGGTCAAACCGGGTTTGACCGGTCTGACATCTTTTTCTTATATACTTTAATATTATTAGCAATTATTTTAACCTCAAAAAAAAATTAGCAATTATTTTACGAGTATATTTTTATAATTATTACATCGTCCTGTTTTTTTATTAGGTTATACCAGTCGAAACCCTGAGGCTACTAGTTCGATGTTCAATCCGATTTTTAAAACATTGGCAACTTCTTTGACAAAATCATCTCCTTTTTGACAATGTGGTATTGTGATGGGAATGCATAATTTAAAAAGAGTAGTCATTAAAAGAAACTGGTTGCTAAAAGTGGTCATAAATTTACCACGAATTTTATACAAATATAGTAAGTTAAACATCATTGTGAAACGACTAAAAAGGAAACTGGAGTATCATTAATTATCGAAAGAAAGGGAAATATGAGGAGCCTCAAAACTATGATTTTGAAAGAATATTGGCCTGCAAAATTGAGCACATAAGAAATTGATTATGGACTAGACATGTTCTCTTTTCTTCCCTCATAACTAGACCTGTCAAAATTAATATGGACTCAAATATCGGACTTAAATGACATGATAAATACATACGGAATATTACTAAGATTTAAACAAGTGAAATCAACAAGTGAAATCGACAACCAAACTTCTACCCATCAAATTTGAAAATGGCTCGAAGATGATTAGATGCATAACTGAACATGACCGAGCTTGACTGGATCGACCCAAAGTGGCGAAAATCACAATTCAATCTGACCTCAAATGACCCAAACATGTAAATCTTACACAAAACTTGACACTAATCCAAACAAAAACCCTTCTCCTGGGCAACTGGCAAGGAGGCTGTTAGATACTTGGTTGCGAGGCCAGGAAGGGAGAGAGAGTGAATGTAAAGAGAGGCGTGAGTCAATCATGGAAGAGGGGGGGAATGGACAAAGGAGGAGACTGCAGAGTGCAGACCAATATCGTACACATCCGTAGCTGCACTTGTTGTGGCTTCGGCGTGAGGTGGAAGGCCGGGGGAAGGAAGAAAGACAAAGAAGGCTTGGATTTGCATTTTCACATGCTAGACCAAGAAGGGTTTGGGTTTGCATCGGATTTTTTGGATTGGAGTCAGAGAGACCAAGATTAGCGTCTCAGCCTCAAATCCGAACTCTCAAATCGAGCATGATTCCAAGTTCCTCCATACTCTGAAACACAGATCAATGATCGAAGACAATATGCTCATACTGATTTCAAGTGATTCCAAGTTCCTCCATACTCTGAAACACAGATCAATGATCGAAGACAATATGCTCATACTGATTTCAAGTGCAGCCCATAACATTAGACCACCCTATGCATACGCAGATTTGGGCAAACCCATTAATCGCAGCAACCCTGACAGTAGAACATGAACCACACTACAAGGGGAAAATCCACAATTGCAGGACCAGTCACCAGTTTCACCAGACAGGAGACAAAAACACAGCAGAAGCAGCTCTAACCGTCTTCCTTTGATAATTTACCAAACAGTAACACTGAAGACGAAATTTCATAGCAAAAACACGATAGTCCAATTTAGGACAAAAGTGGCGTCTCAAGATCCACTACAAAATTAATCGTACCAAGTACCTCAAACAAAAGAGCTACATGATCCATTTTAGAACTGTAATTTGTCGCCTTACAATGGAGAAGAGTTGCTAAGCATAACATCTGGACTTTGAAACACAAAACCTCAGAAACTTAATTCATCCTCTGGGCTGCTTCCTTGGCCAAAACTCTCTCCCTAGCCTTCATCTTAGCCTGGGACTTGGAACCCATGATTCCACCACCCCACTTCTTTCTCTGTTCCTCGTACTTGTCGTTGAAGTTAGCCTGTACATAGGAAAGAGTTCAGATTATTAAGTATTGGAAAGGCGAGCACTAAGATGTGAAAAACAATACTAAAAGAAAACTGAACAGGTGAACTAAGAGGGAGTCAGATTACCTTCACAGCCTCGACAATTCTGCTGAACTCCATTTTGTCCTCGTTCTTGACAGATGTGAGGCACAATGCAGCAGCGGTCTTCTTGTGAACGATCTGTTGAAGTCGATGGAGCATAACAAAGTTAGCATAACATGATTTTCCTGCTGCAACACTTGTAAAACTAACACCACAGTCAGATAGGAGAGAACATATTACCGTTCCGAGACGAGCTTTTCCCTTAACGATGCAGTATGGGACTTCCATTTTGCGGCAAAGAGCTGGTAGCCAGACGACAAGCTCAATGGGGTCAACATCATGGGCAATCACAACCATCTGAGCCTTACCCTGCAACAGAACAATGAGGAAAGAAGTCCAATTAGTTAAATGCAAAGTACTAATGCAGACTGACGGAACAAATACTCATCACATGAAAACAAAAGATAACTAGACACAAAGTTCATATTGTTATTACCTGCTCAATGAGGTAGGTAATGTGGTTAAGACCATACTTCACAACAACGGGTTTCTTGGTCTCAGGCTTCTTACCCTCGGCTTCAGCCTGAGCAGCTTTCAGAAGCCTTTCCTTCTTAGCATGCTTGTCCTCAGGTCTGTACTTGAGCAAAAGCTTGAACAGGTTTGAGGCTGTAATACAGACAATACAAAGATTAAGTCACATGAACAAGCATTCTATACCCCAGAAATAAAGAGCACCAATTTTTTTTGAATGGAGACCAAAGCTTATTTAGAAGACACAATGTCTTTAGCTCAGTGAGAACCAATCCCGTACATTGTATGCACCACATTTACTAGTTCACCATTGATCAAATATCAAAACCTAACTAGTTCACCACATTTACTAGCCAAATAAGAGGCGATGAGAATTACCAAGATTCTTGTCAAGAGCCTTGGTGAACTGATTGATAGATGGAGGAACCTTCAAACGCTGCTTGAGGATTCTCTTCTTCCTCTGAAGTTGAACAACCTTGGGCCACTTCACAAATCTGGTGAGATCTTTCTTGGGTGGGATAGCACCTCCAATACCGAACTGCTTTGGGCGCTTCTCATACAAAGGGTTCACTGACTTCTCCTGTTGGACATATTAAAACAAAATTCAGTCCACAAAATTATACTTGCTTACAATATAAAATCAGGATGTAAAGAAAAGCCATAAGCCTCATGACTTCCAACACATGTCACAAGCTCCCTCATTGTATGACCAGTTTATTTTAGTTCAATACAGTTTAGTTTTAAGACAATCCCTACGACTGATATTATGTGTAAGATTTAACGGGGTACAAATGTTGAGAACTTAGTTTTACTTAGACACCATCTATCATCTCAACCAAACCAAAGAAATCGAGAGCGGAATGTCATGTTTTGCATCACCAAGTACATCACCAATTCAAATACTAGAAACTAATACTGAATTTATCAAATTTCTAACATGCATTTCACAGCAAGTGCAAACCCAAACAGACGAAAAACAACATTAACAAAACACAAAAATCGTTGCACAAAGAGAATCGAGCGAACTTACAGGCTTCTTCTTGGACACAACAGGAGCCTTCACACCTCTTTTTGGGGCCTGTTACAATAAGAAAGCGAAAACCATATCGTCAGCTAATATCTTCTATATCAATAATCATAGAAAACTATTTCATAGCGAGAGCAATAAAGACACAACAACACTTCTAATGAGACCTTAAAAATACCCAAACTATACTTTACAGTTCAGCGACATTAATCACATCATCAATCTCATATCGTATATTCCCATTTAATCTAGACATGACCTAAACAACAACCATAAGCGGACACATACAACATACAAACCGATCATAGCGACGCGGTCGTATGATTGAAAATCGATTTTACACCAACTAACCCTAACTCAGCAAACAAAGCGGATCATATCAATGTGGCGGCTGAATGATTGTAACCCTAAATTTCTAAAAACTAACCACTATTCTAGAGCACATGTTCCAACTTCAATATAACGCAACAATAAGTCATTTCTAATCCTCAATGAACAACAAAAAACTAGAAATTCTGACAAAAATACTAAAAAGACGGCATCTTTCTTATCATTAAACCCTAATTCTAACATTAACCCTTTGGATTAAACAAATTCAAATTAACTGAGCATGTTTTCAGATAAACACATACCAAACTCATATAAAAAACATAAAAATCTTCAATAAGAAGATACTAATACCAAAACATTCACGCTAATAAGATCCAAAACAAATCATTTCAAACCTAATTTATCACAAAGTTCTCAACTTTAACAAAAAAGCAGAAAACCCCATTTCAAAGAACATGAATTCGAACAAAATGATGATGAAATCAGATCCAAAGGAATTAATCATCAATTAACATACAACATAACATAACATAACATAATCAATGGAGAAATTGAAGAGAGAGGAGAGAGAAAGGTTTACCATTTTTTCGGGGGAAAGAGAGAGAGAGAGGGGAGGGAGGAAGGCAGAAGCGGCGATGGAAAACACAAAGGAAGTGAGGCAAATGGTTTATCAGGGTTTATATGAGAGGCAGCCAATCCTTTTTAAAACCCTAGGTTTCTTTTATTGGGCCGGTATGTTTACATTGGCCCGTCTTGTATGTATTGTGGTGTTATTTCGGCCTTTTTGGGTGTCAAAATGCAAGGGCAATTTGGTCATTTCGAGCAATGTATTTTTACGCAGTGAAAAGTTTTGTACCGAAAATAAAATAAACTCATTAAGGAAAGAAGGGAAAATGAGAGCTTTCCGGTTTTCGGTATTAGGTGCATGTTATAGCTGTTTTAGTAGTAGGTGACGTTTTTATTTACATTGGCCCGTTTTGTATGCATTGTGGTGTTATTTCGGCCTTTTTGGGTGTCAAAATGCAAGGGCAATTTCGTCATTGCGCCCGCAACATACTACTGGTATTTGTACGCAGTGAAAAGTTTTGTGCCGAGGATAAAATACTCATTAAGGGAAGGAGGGAAAAAGAGAGATTTAGGGTTTTTTCTGTATACTCCGTATGTGATTGTTACAGCATGTTGTTCTAATAATCTTAATGGCATGTTATTGTTGGCAAAATCATATGTTGAAACATCAAAATTAGTGATTACAACAACAAAAAGATTATCAAAGTATATCTGCACGTAGTATAAATTAAGGCTCATCAAGTAGAATTCATGCGATCTTCGCAAATGCTACCTTCTAATCTGAAGATTTCTCGAACGATATAGTCAGTACTACATTGTATATTAAATTTTGACCTTGTCAATAGGTTACCAACTACCTAGTAGTGTGCTACTGCCTACCGAACATACTCTAATAATAGTTCCAATTTAGGTTTGGGTTGTCATATAGTGAGATGTCCCAACAAGTTAGCCCATTGGGCTCGCAAATGATATGTGTAGGGTTAGATAAAGACTCGCAAATGAAATGTGTTAGCTCGACCCAGTTTGACCTAGCAACTTTTCCATCTTGCCAAGTTTTAAAATTCTCGGCTTAAGAGTTTTGGGGATGTGAGAAAGCATTTAGTTTTTGTGATGTCTTCAATACCAATGTCCACTTTTTCACAAAATTCTTTCGGAGAACTTTCAAAGTTATTTTCGCCATATAATCCATATAGAATCGTGCGCATTGCTTATAGCCGCGACAATTGCATTTAGTTACTTCACGAGCGGGTTATTTTCAACCAAGGTCCTCTGTGTTACTAATTGTCAGTCATTGCAGATGACAATATCTCTTATTCTCTTCAGTTACTTATTCACGCATATTAATCACATCATCATTGCAACGCTCTCCATTGTAGTTACACAAGTGATATGTGTATGTGCTACCAGTTCATTAATCCATTTCCATTGCCATTATTAAATATGCACATTATCAAACTTCCACACTTCTTGTCGAAATGACAGCAAGAAAGCAGTGACATTATGAGATAATCATTTATCTACTAAAATCAGAGTTTTTCATGTGGCAACAGATTCTCATCAAACTGTTCGCTACGAGCATTTAACCAGCGAGGCAACCATATATATTTTGACTTGCAATGTATGGCAAATGACTTGTTAAGAGATAAATGTATGTCAAAACCATATGTATTGTTACCATGAACCAATTATATCCATTGAGCAAACTTCGATGATGTATAGTAGACTTCTACAAGATATAGGACAATGAGGCATACGGGTATGTCCCCACAAAAAAACATGACTTTGTTATCGAGTCTCTATTTCTTAATTTTAACAAGTCATATGGAAAAAATGTACTCTAGTGAGCAAGACAAATTCCAACTTGGAGTTAAGTAGGTAAAAAAACTATTAAATTTATGAGGTTTCCAAAGGTTTTGTTAGTATGTGATTTGTTGGTCGCGTCGTGGAGCTTGTTTGAAGCTAGATTTGTAGCGGATGCGGAAAAGATTTAAGGAAATTGAAGGGAGCGAGATCGTAGCTACAAGCCCCTTGCCTATATGGTAGACGACTAGTCTACGGCAAGAAACAACCAGAGGCAAGCATGTGGCTGCCCTAGTGGGGAGGCGACTCACCTGGCTGTATAAGGTGACTCGCCGGCCTTGAGTCCGAAATTTATTGCGGTTTTTCTTAATTCGTAGTTTCGGGTGTTCTTTGAATTTAATTGTTTTCAAATTGCTGTGTCTTGGAGTTATTATTGGTATCTTGGTAGGTTTATTATATAAACAGCTACCTAAAACTAGCAAAAGAATGAGGCGATATGAGAGAACTAAATACATCGAGTTTTCTTGGGTAACAGTTCTAAAGAACTCATTAATTTTTTTTTAAAGGTAGTTATAGAAAACTCCGAGATTAATCTTGTAATTTAGGAAAAAAAAATTCAGAGTATCAATGATATTATTCCCTAAAGATCCCCTTCTTGATTCCATGAAATTCATGTTGCTATCAACAGTCTACTACCAATAACCTAGATAAATTCTCCCAAATGTGTCTGTTAACCTCGGCGAGATGTGCGGTCCCCCATAGCCCAGATACTTGGATTAATAAGTTCATATACATAAGTATTGTTACGTAGCATAGAACGACACATGTAGCGTGACAATAAATGGTTTCAATTACGAGTTAAAAACGTTTGGAAACTGAGTTCTATATAAAATATATCTATTGTTGGTTACTTTAAGTTTTAAGTTTCACAAGGGTCCGTTATTTTTCTAGACGGCCTTAAATCCTCTGGTATATTCATATATACACTTTCCAATTAATGTATATCTATCTCAAATTTCCAAATGTATATCTATCTCAATTTCCAAATGGGCGATTGTAGCGATTGCACCCCAAGGGTTTGCTTAATTGTACAATTGAGCCCCCTACATTTTATTAGGGGCAATTTAGCCCCATATGTTTGATGATTTATGCAATTAACCCAAATGATAAATTTCAACCTGATTATTGACATTAAAAAATAATTAAAATATATTTTTACTTAAAATACATCTTAAATCAATTTTAAATACGTGTAATCTAAACTAAGAATACGTACAAAGCTTATTTACTCTGTTTACCAAACGTTTTCTCCCCTCTCGTGCACCCCTCTGGCCCTCTTCATATATTTTTTTTTCTTTCCTAATGACAACCAATCCTTATTAACTACCCATGGTAATCAAAAAAAAAAAAGTGAATTTCATAATACCTATATTTGAGCAAAATAAAATAGATTTTCAAGGATGAAGAAGAAGCTCTTGATAATCAAATCTCACCATCTAGGCCATATGTATCATTGATTCTGACTTCTCGGATGATTGTGAAGAAGTTTAGTATTTGGGATTATCTAGTTTGGAGAACAATACAAGTGACAAAGCTCGTAAGAAAGATCTAAAGAACATTAAGTTGCTTTTTTTTTTTTTTTGAATCGGTTTAAGATGAACTCTGCTTAGTTAATCCTTACATTTAACTACATGTGTTTGATTTTTTAGTTCTTAATATAATATTAATTGTGCTATTAAGATTATGTATACCATTCACTGTATTTAGGATGTATTTATTTAAGATTTATTTAGGATACCATTCACTGTATTTAGGTTGTATTTATTTAAGATTTATTTAGGATGTATTTTAGGATGTATTTAGATAAAAATGTTTTTTAATTAGTTTTAAATGTCAATAAGTGGGTTGAAATTTAGCATTAGGGTTAATTGCACAAATCATCAAACATAAGGGGGCTAAATTGCCCCCAATAAAACAAAACGTAAGACTCAATTGCACAATTGAGCAAATCCTTGGGATGCAATCGCTACAATCGCCTTTCCAAATGTATATCTCAAATGTCTCTCCTCAAAATTACATGTATCTTTCCTATAGTTAATTGTTTGGACATATATCGTGAATTGACATTTTTATTTACCTCTGAATAGAAATACACATTTTGTCCAAATTTAAACACTCCATATAAAAAGACAACCTTATTTTTTTTTACGGGAAAATAAAACAACCTTATCGAGGAGAGCATACACACTAGTTTGATTATTATGACTCGCTATGTAATTTTTTTGGAATTTAGTGTGCATTCTCCTCGATATGAGGGTATTTTGAGCATGTGATGTTTAGATTTGGACGAACAGTTTTACTCCAATTGAAAACGATAGGTACCTCTCTACCTCTAGTGTATTTTTCGAAAATGACCCCAGTAGCTAGGGCTGGCAAACCCGACCCGACCCAATTCATTGACCCGAAAATTTGACCCGATAAGACCCGAAATTATGATCAACCTAACCCGACAAGACCCGACCCGATGATGACCCGAACCGTAACCGACCCGACCCCCTGTTAGCCGACAATGACCCGACTGGTAAGGCCAAAAACAGAACTATCGTCCATAAATGACCATTAGCAACTAAAACCGATTGTGATCCGACTCAAAACCGATCCGATCGGGCACAAAATTTTCTCGATAGGAACGACCCAAAACCGACATGAAGGATTATCTGACCCGGTATGACCCGACTTGTTACGAACCGACCCGCTATGACCCGACCCGGAACCAACCCGACGACCCATTTGCCACCCCTACCAGTGTCCATACACAAATACTATCGTACATCGGGGGTACGAATAGAATGGTACCCCCCGAGCCTTTTTCAAGATGGGCTTCTGTTTGTTTAATTAGATTTGCATAGGATGATACATTTGGGTGTTTTTAAAGCCCCAGCAGAAAACAATAGACCCAATCTATTATAAAACCTACTGGCCCAATAAAAAATAAAAACCAAACTCTTTCTCTCTCCTCCCCCTTCCCAAACCCGACTACACCCCATCTGCCAACCGCCACCGCACGCACCACACCTCAGTCACCAAACGCCACCCCTCGACGTCCGGCGACCCCACCATCCACCACCGCGTCACCTTTTCTGCCTCCTCTCTCTCCTCCTCCATTTTCTCTTTCTCCCGCTTTGCAGATCCATTTTGCACCGTTTTTTTTTTTCTCATTTTTGGGTTAGTTGGTGGTTATTTCTGGGAGCTTGCTATTTTCTCAATTAAAATGCACATTTTTATAAGTTTGGAGCCTACTTTTTTGTGTGTAAAGCTTTATCAGTAGATCCAAATTTTGGAGTTTGTTGTGTTTCTAGTAAATCAATTGTATTTGCCACCTCTTCTTCTCTCATGTTTCTTGGAAGATTGCTCCTTTTTAAATTTATATGGACTAGTGTAATGCTTATAATTCTCGGACATAGAAAACTATCATTTATATTCTATTAAAAAATTAAAATTTAAGTTCCATTTCAAAGAAAAAAAAAACAAATAATCATTACCAAGCAAAAGTAGATCATTATAGAACAAAAACAGGTCATTATTGAACAAAAGTAGTACATTACGAGACAAAAATAGGTCATTTAAAAGAAAACCAAATTAATACAAGAAATAAGAATATCATTATATAACATAAACAAATTATTACGGAACATAAATATAATATGTCAATATGTCATTATTGGAAAATAATAGATTTAAAAAAAAAAGCGAATGGTTTTTGTTTTGAAATGAATATTTTTTTATTCTGGGATGAATGTCTTTTGTTTTGGGATGAGTGTCTGTTGTCCAGAAATGAATGGTTAGTGTTGTGAAATGGTTAGTTTTTGTCCAAAAATGGTTGCCGTTTTGTTCTAGAATGATTGGTTTTTGTCCTAAGATGATTAGTTTTTGTTATGGAATGGTTAAGTTTTGTTATGGAATGATTTGTTTTTGTTTTTAATGGTTGCCTTTTGTTCTGGAATGGTTAGTTTTTGTTCTAAGTGAATGAATTTTGTGTAAGAGTGGTTGATTTTTGTCCTATGATGATTAGTTTTTGTTCTGTAATGATTGCCTTTTTGTTTTGGAATGGTTAGTTTTTGTTCTGGAATGAATGAATTTGTCTAAGAATGGTTGGTTTTTGTCATAGGATGATTAGTTTTTATTCTGTAATGGTTAGTTTTTGTTTTGGAATGGTTAGTTTTTGTTCTGGAATTGATGAATTTTGTCTAAGAATGATTAGTTTTTGTCCTAGGATGATTAATTTTTGTTCTGGAATGGTTGCCTTTTGTTCTGAAATGGTTAGTTTTTGTTCCGAAATGATTAGTTTTTTTTTTCTTTTCTGGAATGGATATATTTTATATAGGAATGATTTGTTTTTGTCTTAGAAAGATTAATCTTTGTTCTGGAATGATTATTGTTCTAGAATGAATTGTTTTTGTTTTGAGATGAATTGTTTTTGTTTTGGAATGAATAATTTTTTTTTATAAGAGGAATGAATGATTTTTGTTTTAGAATGAATAATTTTTGTTCTGGAATAAATGGTTATTGTTCTAAAATGAATTATTTATGTTTCCAAATAAATGGTTTATATTAGTTGAAAATGGTCTATTGTTCAATAATTATTATTTTTTGTCATAAAATGTGTATGTTTTGTTATAAAATGATTTATTTTTATTATAAAATGACCAATATTTGTTCTAAAATAATCTTTTTATTTTTTTTTCTTTTTATTTTCCTCCACCTTATTTCACTTTCTCTCTCCTCTTCCTTTACCCACTTCCGGCTTCCCCTTTCTCTCCTCCATGCTCACCCCGCGCGCCACCACAATCTAGCCGGCGACACGAGATTATTGTTATCCGGTCGCCGGCGATCACTCCTGGCCTATCACCACCCATTGCCGTCGCCTCCTTCCTCCTCCATGATCAATTCTCTCCCATTTCGAAACTCCTCATTTCCATTGGACCACTATCTTCCTCACTCGTTCCCTGCTCGCCGTCCCTCAAACCGGCCCTCAGCCACTTGCACGACGACCGAAACCCACGAAACCCGCCGGAGATTCGATGAAAAGGAGGAGAGAGAAGGAAAATAAAGTGATAAAATGGGGAACATTCGCGGAGGGGGGGATGGAATGGGGGTGGTGTCGCGTGGTTGGGATCGAGGGGGTTAGGTTGTCCCGGCCGACTGGTGGTCGGGTCGGGTCTGCCGGAGGCGGGGACAGAGTGGGGATGGGTGGGGTGGGTCGTGTTTGGGGGAAAGGGGAGGAGAGAGAAGGTTGTGATTTATTTTTGTTTTTGTTAGTTTCTGAAATTACTGTTGGGCCTATTTGGAGCGTTTGGGGCGCGGTAGACTATTTGGGCCGATATTTGGGCTGCGCTTAAAAATGAAAACAACAACTAAAAGCCCGGGGGGTACGAAGAGAACGGTACCCCAGGGGTACCATAGACACGTTGGTGTCCATACTTTTCTTAAACTTCCCCTCTTATTTTCTACCGTTGTAAGAAAATGACATAGTAGAATTTACCCCATGGGATAAAACGATTGTGACTCGAGTTAAATCAGGGTTCGAGAAAAGTCGCTCGAAATTGTGAAGAATCATGAATATAATTTGCTGTTTGCAAGTAACCGGAACAAGAATACAAGATACACATGACATTACATGGACTGAACAGATGAAGTCCTAAAGCACATACATACGTAACTAATATATACGTTCGCTATTTGATTGCACTGTATCAACTGTACGCCACTCATTTGGAGATCTTGAGCCCTGCATTCCGGACACGATGTTAAGCGTCTGGAGTAACTATATGGAAAAGCTGCTTTTGAATGTAATTCCCACTAAGGAATGGCTAATCCGTAATTGCTCAGCAAACATCATCCTTGAAGAGTTCGCGGCCAATTATCATCCTTCTTATCTCACTAGTTCCTGCCCCAATCTCATATAGTTTGGCATCCCGAAGAAAACGCCCTGTTGGATATTCATTCACGTAACCATTTCCTCCAAGACATTGTATAGCCTGTAAAATGGAGCATCTGCCTTAGAAATTCCTGTTAAGGCATATCACTACTCACTAGAAAGCATCCCAAAATCATCAATTAGTTATCCCTAATATCTGTGATGTAATAGGTTTCTATTGACAACAGATGACGGAACAAATTCCGAAACCAGCGTTCAGGTAACTCATGGCACAAGGGAGAAGGCATTTACCTGTAATGCAACCTGTGTAGCTCTTTCAGCAGCACATAGTATAACACCAGCACAGTCCTGCAAAGTTTGTCATATGCGTAAATCACTTGTACACATCTACATGAGAAAATAATGGGAACACCTGAACGGGATAAACAAAAGATAATTGAACAATGCTGCCAGAGTATCATGTAGGTGAAACTGGATAACGTAGACATGAACTTCATAGAGGTTCTATCCAATATATACTTGCAAAGCAGTCATGTCCTCAATCTCAATTCTTTTAGACAAACAAACTAGATCCACTAGTAGCACCCACATGACACTATATGGGTGAACACATCTACAATAGACAATAGTGTATTAAGCACAATCGCAAACTCATCCGTGTTGAGACTGCAAAATGGCACATTTTCACCATCTATATGAACTCAACAGCATCCTTACTCTTCTAAGATGAGAAATACTATCAACAATCGTACAGATCAACAACTCAATATCTTTTTTTTTTTTTTTGGGGGGGGGGGGTGCAGATAAACCACTCACTATATAAATAATATGTACGCACAAAAAGGGTTGATCTGATTTAAGCTTTCCTTTTCCTGTTTTCTATGGGGCAAATTTCCTTTTTTTTTTTTAAGCAAAAGAGAAAACATTAACATTCATGTGTAGATCACATGTCCATAGAAGCTTAAAATGCTTGATAAACCAGTCTACATCCATGTCCCTAATTAAAATAAAAAAAATTACATCATAAATTCCACAAAATCCCTTTACTCACCTTTTCTAATTCATATGCCATAACAGTACTATAATACAAAAACAGTCTTTGACTAAAGTCCCTCGACATTCACCATTCCGTATCACCACTCTTACAGTCTAATTCATTGCTCTAAGAGGTCTAAAAAGTCTAGTCGCTCTAACACATTGCTCTAAGAGGCCCTAAAATGTCCAGTTTTTTACATTTTATGGATGGAAGGAGAACAAATTAATTGCGGCAAAAAAAAAAAACTGGTAAAGTTTATCAAAATAGCTTCACACTCAAGAATTCATAAAAAAAGATGAGATGAAAAAAGAGATGCAAAATACAAGAATGCACCTTGGGATTAACGTTTCCACTGTCACAGTCTCTTGCAACAGAATACACATATGACCTGCACAAGATACTCAGGAAATTAAAATTTGTTCATCCCCACACCCTCTTCACTCCAGAAAGCGGAGAACAGCTTTTTCTTTTTTTTGTTTCCGTCTTGCTCATGAGAACTGAAAACCATCATTTTAGACGAAAAAGTCAATAAAGAAAAAGACCTTGAAGATTGCAGGGAAGTATACATGTCAGCTACTTTCCCCTGCATTGAGAAATACAACAAGTGCATTAGCACCTTAAATGCTTAAAAAGAGCTAGAAGATTATGAAATACTTCTCAAAAATCATACAAAACCGACCTGTATAAATTGAAATTCTCCGATTGGACGCCCAAACTGTTCCCTTTGTCGAATGTAAGGAAGAACAGTATCAAGGCAAGCTTGCATAATGCCAAGAGGGCCAGCTGCCAACACAAGCCTCTCCAAGTCCAGTCCTGACATCATAACGTATACCCCTGCATAGAAGTTACAGTAGATGTAAGCTGCCATCCATAAAAATCTTGTTATTTCCACATAAATGATCACTGAGTACTGCAGCCTGCAAGCCTCTGATAGAAATTTGAGACATTATCAGCACATAACATAACTACTGTCAAGATGTTGACATTCCAATTTCCAACATCTCGTATCACTTTCAAAAGTTCAAAGCCTAACTCAAGCCTTAATAAACAGTAAAGACCTATGTGTTACGCAGCCAATTGCAAGCCCCGCAGAAAATTTTTTAGGGCAAGCTGACAGCTAGCATAATTTGATCTCTATGATTTTTCTTGACGACACAAATGAGATTCACCTATTAACCAAAAAATGATTTTAATAATGCTAGATTGGTGACTTCCTATAAAACTGTATGGAGTTGTCCTCTGTCCACCAGAAACAAGGCAATGTGAAGATTTTAAAATAGGCTGAACATTTGTGTTGTTTATAATAAAAAGAGCAGGGCAGCCTTTGCTTCACAATAGTATGGTCATTTTAAAGAAAAATCATACTTTTCCAAGTGATAATGCTTGAGCAGGCAAGATCATGAGATAGATTGTGGTCAATCTTGACTATTGAAACGTTCTTTTTGTGGCGTAGTGCAAATGTTTTAAGGGACTACCTTTTCCTTCTTCCCCCAAGACATTTTCCTGGGGCACAAAGCAATTGTCAAAAACAAGCTCGCATCTGCATAGGATAACAGTATCAACCAAATCATAAGCAAGCTATATACACTGGAAGAAACTGTGCATAAGCTTTCAATCAACGAGTGGCAAGACATACGTATCACTTCCTCGCATTCCCAATTTGTCGAGTTTTTGAGCAGTGCTGAATCTGCCATTTATGCAAAACGAGAAAGTAATGAGATAGGGGTAATGAAGAAAGAAAAATAAAGAAATCATAGCTCAAGTTTCAATGACTGATAGATGATTTTCAATCTCCAAGAACTAGAATTAAGAAAGGCTACATATGCACTTGTGACATGTTTAAGAATGATTTGGATGAAGTGCCACAAGATTAAATTTTGTCTTTTGCAGTGCAATGGGATAGCAGGTCTCTATGAAGTCACTCTTAGTATATTTATTGGAAGACAGCAGCATCTGGGATATCAAAACTGAGTGATCAAAGAGACTTGACCATTATGGAGAATGGAGACACTCAGAAAATGGCAAAAGACTTGACCCTACAAGAGGCTAAATAAGTACTACACATCTCCATAGACGGTCTAAAAAAACTCCAAATCCTGAGAGGGTGGGGATCGTTCTTCCCTACCAGAGTCCATTATATAGCTATCAACGGCGTACCCCACCGCAGCAACAAATTTTCCTTACTCTCCCTAGTCCTACCTATATCTTCCTCGCAAGTGTTTATTTAAATAATAATTGGAATTAGAAGATGCCATAGCCACTGCAGGAATACTTAAGGTGGTTAAATTAAAGGGACTCTTGGCAAGCCAGCTACTGATGGAGCATGATGACAATTCATAAGAACTCATCCTCTCCAAAATTATACTTGAAAAAATGAAGGTATTCAAATTTCAGTAGAACTTAAGTTGGTCAAAATAAGCATGAACGGCAAATTAGGATTCTTAATAAGCCTTCAGAGGAAGAAAAAACAATACTTCAAGAAAAAATGAATCAGAATCATCTCATTTAGTACCCGGGCATCCCCTTCTCGATGATGAATGCAGTGATTCCTTTTGAATGAGCAGCCATATCTGTTTTCGCGTAAACAATCTGCTCCAACAAGATTTATCACTTTACAGGGGAAAAATAAGTTTTAGTAAAGCATTTTATATCAAATTGATGGGACAGTAACGTCAGTGTTATAGGCCGGAATAATAAATATTCCTTACTCTCGTTTTTACTGTGAAATGAAGGGATTGCCTACTTAAAAATGCGATACTGAACAAAACCTCAACTAGAACTGACAACCTACTTTCCTTCTTCTTTTTTCGCGGAAATATAAGCTGATAACTTTTTCAAAAATAATTATCACTAGACTTTTCTTTCAAGTGAAATAGGCACCAGTTACCAACATCTAGTTCAGAAATTATCTTACAGGAATACAGGATTAGATAAAGCAAATGCAACTTTACTGAACACAAGTTACTTGCATCAAGAAGTATACAGATGAGCAGTCTGTCTGTATTACATTCACCTCCACCAGTATAATATGCTAAAGTTGTGAATTTTAGAAACTGTAGCTCGATATCCTGCGAGGCTGCGACCTTTCAGATTCCTTAACGTGTTCTTAAATGATCTGCATCTTAGCTTGAAACGGAATCGAGAATGTAAGACATAGGCAGATCCACATGATTACTTATTTTCTCTTTTTAATTTCTTTCGTTTTTTTTGTTTTACTTAACCTTGCTCGTTTTGGTGTTTTTGTTCTCCCTAGTTTCTACACTTTCATTGCTCTCATGTTATGACGATACATTCCATCCAACACCAAATCAGTTTGGGGGCTGTAATTTAAAGTAAAAGCACTTTGATGGCAACCTTTGATAAACAAGACTTCATATGCTAGGGAGAGAAGAGGCGAGATTTCTTTAAGCTAAAACCTTGTTAATACGTACACTTCAACATAAAGTTGGCAATGCAATTACATTTAACACTACTTTTTCAATGCAATTATCTTGATTTTCATATAAGGGTCATGTAACTGTTCAAAAAAAAATGCTAAGCATGTGCTTACCAGTGTTTCAGCAGTCGGACCATTTGTGCACCACATTTTGTTCCCATTTAAGATATAGCCGCCATCAACCCTATCAGCTCTACATTTCATGCTAACAACATCTGAGCCAGCTACAGAATTGGAGGCATTCAGCAGGTTAACCAATAAACATCATGAGTACTTCCAACTATCTTATTACTGACGGGAAGTATTTGAATAGAAAACATACAATTTGGTTCACTCATTGCCAAGGCTCCAACATGCTCCCCACTGATGAGCTTCATGTGCACCAGACACATTTAGTGTACAAAAACACATTAACTTGAGTAATGATGCTAATAAAGCTATTTTGTAAGTGTTCGGGTTTGTTTGCAAATTGCAATCAAAGTGAACATTTTAAGTGGTGCTACAAATGCCTGAGCAATGACTTTTATGTAGATTCTCCAGGAAGCCACTGCATTTTATTAGGGATAAGGCTGTATGTATTTAAATATACAAGGAATGTAACACTTGGGACTTACGCCCCTTTCCTCAAGGAACCATACTCCCCTCCCCAACATTCTTTCATTTTGACCATTCGAATAGCCTGACAACACTAGGTCAGATGCCATCATAATAATGAAATAAAAAGCTTTGATCAAACCCCCAACAAAAGAATAGGTTCCTTTGTCACCATGTCAACTTTTACCACTAAGCTGAACCAAAAGTATGTCAGTTCAGTCCTATTTCTCTACTAGAAAGCATACTTCGAATTAGAATTGAATAGCACAATTTAGAAGACTTGTACCTTTGGCAAGTATTTCTCCTTCTGTGTAGGGTTTCCATTCCTCACCTGAAGTATAAGAACAATGCTTTACCATGTATATAGCGTAGTCCATTGATATAATCCATTTTCACATTATTAACTCTGTTACCAGCTGATTTATGCACAGGTTTGAGTGTGCTCCATATGATAGGCCAACTGATCCTGAAGCACGGCTAACTTCTTCCAACGCAATGCAGTGGTAGAGATAACCAAGCCCAAGTCCACCATACTTCTCTGTGACAAAACCCATTAATATTATAGTATGAACAAGGGTGGCAAAGAAGAATTTGAGAAAATCTATACAAACACAGAGAGCTGCTGGTAGAAGTAGAGGATCAAGAAACAAACAAACAGAAAAGCAGAGAAAACAGAAGGTGCCAGATAATATTGCATACAAATTAGTGGCATACAATCATACATATAGCGTAGCAAATTCGTTCAGTTGCTTTGAAGCAATATCCTCTCAGATTGCATTAGATTAAAATACAAGTATGCAACAAATCTGGAAATTCGTAAGTCGTGGTTAAGTTTGTAAGTGGACCAGTGGACACTGGGAAATGTAAGGAGAATTTCAGTAATTATCATGTGGCATGTACTGAAACTGACCTGGTGCAGTAATGCCATGAAGATTAAAATCCCCCATAAGTTTCCAAAGGTTCACATCCTAGCAGGAAAGCAGAAGTTGATTTAATTGGAGGATCTGAAATCTTGAATAAAACATTTATAGGCTATTAACATAATAAACTAACCTGTGGAAAGTAATTTGTTTTGTCGATTCTTTCTGCATGAGGTGCAATATTTTCTTGAGCGAATAGAGCAACACTTTCTTTGAACTGTAAAAATGGTAAAAACGTATATTAGACAGAAGTGCATAAGAAAAGTGCTTATAATTAACCAAAGTTTAAGCATTCCAACATTTTCATTTAAAATTGTAATCAGCATATTGGTCTATTTTTTTTTTTATTTCAAGCAAGCAACTTATATGGCTAAACTTTTCCAATAAGCACATATCAAGAATAAATTGTCTTTCTTAATACGGAGTAACAAAGTACTTCTTTCATCCAACAAGATTAGCCAAATTCGACGTGACCTTATATTTAAGAAAAGGATGTTCGTATAACTTGACGTTGTGCTTCCATGTGTGGCTGAGTTTAGACTTTTACTTTTAATGAAACTTGAGTAATATAGGAATCCTTCTATACATTCTTACGGAAATTGCCAATCACTTTCGCAAAAACCAAGATAAAACCTTGCCCAGCGGAACATAAGCCCTTTAAGACAGAACCCGAAGGTTAGTGAAGTATTTTCAGTAGTAAGGACAGAAGATACACTGTATGAGACCAGCTTAAGAAGATTAATCCAATGCCTGCCAATTGTATGCAAGACACAAATGATGCTGCTTGGTTTGACATCTATTACCCTTTGTGTAATAAACCGATAAGTACACTATCGGAACTTCATAATTATCAAATTTAGTCATGTTTCAACAAACACTTGATTGCTAAGCCAATCGCAAAGAGAATCTGAAGCCTGGTATTTCATTGAATAAGACATGTTAACTCTATTACTTACCTGATTCAGAACCTATTACGTCAAATTCTAATCAGAAGTAACATTTTCTGGACAAGATGTTTGAGATTATCACTTTTCTTTAGGTGATCCAAGATCACACAGTCCCCCAATTTACAAACCACAGAGGCAAACTGCTGTGGCCACTTCTTGAATGAAGCAAGAGTAAGCAGGGGCAAAGCTTAAAAGTACGCCTAAAATGAAAATTCCTGTGTAAACAATGGGGTAATATTTGTATATGGAGAAATAGTTAATCAAGGGAGCTCCACAGGCTTCAGGGGTAATGATCTGCACATTTGGTACACATTCTATTTTGATGCCTATATGCTTTGTGATTTCAGAGTTCACGAACCTCAATTTTGGAATGCAAGTCTCAGTGGGCGTGTGTGCAAGGACAAAATATGGTAGAAATGCTCAGGTTGGTCTGACAAGGCTAAAGCAATGCAGGACACTAGCACTATTGGAGACTTGGACTATGTATAAGAGAAAGAGACCTAAGGGAATCAGCACCAACAAAGCCTCTAAAGCCCTTACTCCCAAGTCTCAAAGACACCCAGAGCGAAAAAACGTATGCCAATCATGATTTATCAGCGTATGTGCTGAATTTGTCGGACACAGGTTACATTATCGTCAACCTATCCTTCACTTGGATCTTAACAATGTCCACAGTACAGCCATTATCCCTATCCACCCATATTTCAGCTCATAACCATACCACAGTTTAGTCTCAACGGTCTCATGCCAACAGTCTCGACATTTTAACACCTCAACAATAGCAGCAACAAGAAGTTCAGACCTAATGTCCTCACCCACAACCCAAAATGAACAAGCGCCTCTCCAATGATCATTCAATCACATGATTGCGGCCGCAGCAATAACCCTACCAAACCCCACAAGTCCCACAACCAACCTCGTCACCTAAAATAATAAAGACTACATCGCATCACATGATAGACTCATGGAAGTTTTCAATCACAATCAGTTGTACCAGAACAAAATAAATAATTAGATAATATTTGAAATAAAAAAGATTAGGGACTAGGAATAATCCACCTAGTCCTACCCTTTGCAATCACAATCAGTTGGGCCAAATATATTAAATTCACAAAAAATGGAAGTCAAATAGATGATCAATAAATATAATTATCAGTTTCAAAGACATAAATAGCTCACTTCTCAGAATTGTCCAAGCATGCACCAATTTGATGAACAGGATTATAAAAATTGACAAAAACCCACATTATAACATAAACAATTAACAATATGATTAAAAACCCATTTCAAATAACTTGATAAAACACCAAAAACAGCTTAAATTAATCAATTAAAATTGGAAAAAAAAAGGTGAGAAATTTGAACCTGGTTCTGGGTTTCATCAAGGAGGAGGGATGAAGTAGAGAAAGCAGCAAACTTTTGAGTTGGGTTCTTCTTATTTGATAATAATGCGCAAGAAATGGTCTTTCTAGCTGCAAAAAATCTCTGCATCTTTAACAAATTTACCCAAAAACAAATGATGATTTATTATGATGGATGATGATGACAAAATTATTGAACAACAAGTGTGTGCATGAAGTTACTTGTAATAGTGAACTTGTCTTCCTTTGCATTTATAGTTTATACAAACAAAGACTGGGGCTTTGGTTTTTATTAAATTGGTGAGAATATGATAGTGATGCTGGATCCTTGTTGTAAGCTTTATCAGTTTGTTTGGATTAGAGCAGTGACAATTTTCGGCTGCTTTTCACCAAACTAAATGGATGAAGTGGTGATTACACTTTATAAGTTGGGGGTGGTGTGGCCTTTGTTGCTTCTCGTAGTCGGGTTTATGCTCGATTTCAGCTGTTTAGTTCAGGTCTCTCCGTAATTTAGGATTCATAATTATATGATTAATTTAGCCATTATCGGTCTTTCACCCACCAAGCGAATACACGATGGACAAATTTGTGCCCCGGACTAGTGGTGGGGCGGGATGGCCGAAATTGGGGTGGATTTTGGTTGCTCGTTAAGTAGACTTGGTAAAGTGGACATTCTGCTGGAATCAGATACAAGTACGACAAGTTTTGGTTGAATTCGGATACGATAGGATTCATTTGGGTAGTATCAGCTTACTACTATCAAACAATTCTCAACTTAGATTGTATCAGCTTCAGGTCAATACCGACTAGAAACATTTCACCAGGTGATCAAGACACATCGACCCACCACATCGATGCCATGACTCGGGTGTCTGAATACACAAACTCGGGATGGTTTCCAACATTTGGTGAACAAGAAGGCTAAAAGGGCCTTGTTTACGAAAGGAATTATTATAACTCCCATACAAGCCTAACAAAACAACATAAAATAGTTAACCTGTAACTAACTACAAAAAAAAGACTTCAAGCTAATTCAGAGTTACACCACGAAAAAGTCCCGAAGCAGAACCTCAGAATCGAGAATGACACTAGACAACACATTAGCTGCAGACTCGAATATATTTACTCTCCAGGAGGTGCAACACCTTGCTTCATCCTCTCTCTCTTCATCTTCTTCTTTGACACAGGCTTCTTTTTCCTTGGTGGCAAGTTCTTCTGTGCGTAGACGTACAGTACATAATTTCCGATCAAGAAGGACAATACAAGTCCTCCAATAACCAACAGAACGATGAGCCCTGGATTGATGCCTTTCGCCTCAACCTCACTTGCAGCCTGCACAAGAGCAAAACAAGCCGTAAGAGCTCTGGTTGGAAAAAAAGGGTGGCAAGGAGATAAAAAAACAAAAGGATGACAAATATTGAAAATCATAAAAAGAGAAGTATAGCTGTTGAATCTGAGAAGGTTCAACAACACAATGCAACTATTCACATCCTTGTTCACGATGTTGGCAATTCACTACACAGCGCCAAAGCAAACCGGGAAATTACATCAGTTTGTTCAAGTACCTGATGACTGATACTAAAACTCATAAAGCTAATGCCCATTGCTAAGTGGGTGAGACACAGAAGACAGTATTATATCCTTTTACTCTAAGATGGCCACATGGGTAACAGTTACCAAATTGGTGAACCTTAATAATCTTTAAATCTCCAAGCGGCAATATGTGATTAACTGGCAGATCTCACCACGAGGAATAATGTGACGAAAATAATATAATCACTCTGCCCATAAAATTCACTCATTGTTTAACATAACCAACTGGCCTTCAAATTCAGCAAGACTGATCAAGTGGTATAATGATACATAAAAAAACCATCTAGTTGACCTTCAAGTATCAATGATCAGCTTAAATCTTATTCAGTTGTCCTTTGTGCACACAACTTGCTTAAAAAAATGCAAGTACAAAGGCTTGGAGGACAAATTACACAACCTTTATTTTCCATGCGGTACTATATTTACTGGCGGATCTCAGCAAAACCTACACCTACAAAGGCTGGACTTGCTAAGCTAAGGTTCCTTAAGCAAACGAAAGTTCGAATCACCTAACATCTAGTAAAGAAGGGAAAGAACATGTAATGAAAACATGAAAATCACTGTACCCGTGAAAGTCACTCATTGTTAGACATAGGCTATGTTTGGTAGTTAAGTAGAAGGCTATGTTTGGTAGTCCCTTCAGCCTGATCAAGTGGTACAACAATACCCTTAAAAAACATCCAGTTGACCACAAGTATCAAGCAAAACCTATAGAAAAATTGCTTTCCTCTAAGATCTTTGAAGCCTGAAAATATAAGATCTATACAATTACTGGCCTTACTGCTCATCTATAGACAATTCAGCACAATGCTAAAAGTTGGCCATTTTCAGATTTAGCGCTAAAAATAAACTACGTCAACTTCTACATGTTATACCTGTCACATTTCCTTCACACTCCACGAGTTCACGCCTACTCATCCAAACATCCGTCTAACAGCCGAAGGTAACCACAGTTCTCATACAATTTTCGAAATATCATATAAGTATCAATCATGCTGGATACCCCAATGATACTAAACATCCAAAGGTACAAAGATTGAAAGAGGTTTTAGCATTGTGTCTCTCTTGCCCAACTATCTCAAACTTAAAATGAGCAACTTCAAGGACTAACCAAATCACCTTGAACCAAGTTTGTCTCTAAAAGACTAAAACCTAAAAGTATCAATTTAGACTGTATGAAATATGAATATGCTAGTATCTCACCAAAACGCACGGTCAACGGCAAAGAGGTGATTGGTAGAACAATTTTGTATGACTGGTCACAAGAATGAAACTGATCAAGATAAGGTATCCTAACCAGCAACAGGGCGGCACCGTTTGAACTAGTATTTTCTTACAGTTTCTTTCAAAGGGTCACAATTTGTGTCTCAAGAATGTCTCTTTTCATTTAATTTGCCATTTCATGAACAATATGCAAGCAAGTGAAACCATCATGGAAGAAACTAAATATAAAGCAAATCAGGTGCTCACAGCAGTCATCGACACCATTATCTTAACCAAAAATAAAATAGATAACAACAGTCACTCGGTAGCAAGGAGTCAAGCACAACTTGCAAGATCCTAGGCACATGAAAGCCAATGACAATCAATAGAAAATTCCGCTTAAGACCCAACCCTTTTCACTTTTTTAGTATTACATTATCTTCTAGCAATCCTATATCCATGAACTTACGCAGCCTCAGCCTTCACATCTACTAATCTAAACTCTCAACACAAGGCAAAATAATTCCATACAGATTCTATATAATAGCAATGCTACCAATTGAGCAACAAGAACAACACAAACTCGACCTTGTTTTAGTCTTTACTTGTTAAAGAGGTAAATTGACCGTCAGATCCAGCTGACTATTTCACAACTAAACTCAAAGATAAAACGTTGGACGAGAAACCTAACAAGCAAAGCTCAATTTCTAACCAAATCACATTGACTCCCACTTATATATAGCTCCTAATAGCGTAGCTTCTTAGAATGTGAACTGATTTAAGTGAACGTGTAAATAACTCGAACCGATCCACCCCCCCTCCCCCCCTCCCCACACCTCCCAACCTCCCCAATTCCGAACATCTTCACAAACAAGTTTTCCACAGAACTTACAACCTTCAATTGAAATTATACCTCAATCATACCAAATCAACATACAGTAAGTAAGAAAATGTGTATTTACGCTAACGCCCCGAAACACAAAGCGATGTTGAAAAACAGCCTTCAGTTGAAGAGTGAACTCCAAGTACAAGTTACAACCCTTTGAACATTCATGCATACAAAATCAATATAAACTCAAATTTCCTTGTTAATTTCACAAAATTTGTTTCACATATAAGAATTAGCTCAACTCAAAAGGGTTGATTAATGATTACTAACACTAGCAAGTGATCCATGAACATGCATTACCCAACAAATTAACAAAACGTAAATGACACACATCTTTCACAACATGATCCACATAATTCCATAACAATCAAACAAAATTAATCAATGATATGAAAAAATAAAATTGGGTAATAATCAGATCAACAACATAAGCACATACCATGATTAAATCTCCCCAAAAAAAATTGGTGGGTCTTTTGATTCACTGCAAAACAAAAAATGGGCAACAACTGTTATAACTTATAAGATACGCTAAGTAAGATTTAAGAGAGAAAACCAAGAAATGTTGAAGAATAACACGCAGATCTTCATGGGTTTGTGAAGAATTTTTTACCTTTGATGACGAAATTTGAGTGAAAGTTCGAGAGAATTAAGGTTGAAGATTTGGGGAAGAGAGAGAGAGAGAATTGGTATTGTAATAGAAGTAGAGGAGAGAGAGTGACGTGGTACCGACCAATTAGGGGCTTCTTATGACGATGATACGCAGCGTTTTGCTTAATTTTGAGTCTTCGATGTGAAGCTACGTTTTCTACTACTAGCAACGAAAGTCAAAAGTCAAAACTCTAACGTCAACTGTCGACTGTCGATTTCACATTTTCGACACCGTTGATCGGTGAAATTCCGACTATTTTACCACGTCGTCGACTGTCGATTTGACCACCTTTAGTTGGTAGAAGTAAATATACGGCTTTTTTTTAGCATGAAAAAGGTTCTAATCCGTATTCTTTTCATAATTGTCGATGTAATATTAATTTCGTTGGATATTTTTACCTTTTTGCAAAACAAATATAAACGCGGTGAAAAAGAAAAACCAACTTTAAAGTCGACTTTTGGAAAGAAGACGCGTTTTAGCTCTTACGGCAAAAACAAGGACACTGCAAATCAACGATGAAATGGTAGTTTAGTTTTGATGATGCTCACATAGCGTTCGATGATGAGTTGAGGACAATTCCTAATGCACAACAAAGATGTCAATGCTCATACAGAGTAAACTAGTTGCTCCAAAGATCAGAGACGACTACCCGAGAGTAGCGTCAATGAGAAACTTGTCTTGCAAATTTGAGCAGGCAGATAGAGTTGCAGAAAACACTTTTTTCTTTCGGTCTTGTATATGTATACAAAAAGATAACTAGTTCTCACACAGAGAAACACCTTACACACTAGACACTCCATAATGTGGTACACATTAGGAGATGAATGTACGAGAAAAAGAGTACGTTATCAGGAAATTAAGGCTAAGGTCTATCGGAATGGAAGTAAGCTGTAATGGTTGCAACCACAGACACAGAGTCGCAACAAAGCCTGTGCAATGCGTGCACCTTCCAATATCTTCCCATCAGGCAGAGATACCCATATATGTCACAGAAATTCTATGATGCTTTTCTTTACATGTGTTTCTTGCCATCAACACCCAAATCCTCCAACTGACTACGAAGATTCTGGTTGTCTTCTAGCAAACGGTCATACTCGAGAAGCAGGCCTTCAGATTGCTTCTTCAAAGCCTCTGCTTTAGAATTAGCAGACTCAGCATCATCCGCTTTGGCAGCACAATCTGATTCCAGGGTCTTGATCTTAGACTTCAAAGCAGCAATTTCTTCCTCTACAGCTTTACGCCCCTCATTCTCATTTTTCGCATCATCAAAGTTGCGATTTTGTTGTTTCTTTGCAGCCTCCATCGTCTTTCGAAGCAAGCGCAACTCTCTGATGTAATGGTGCAATCTGTCCATCATCAGTCCAAGGAACAGAATGAATCCTGCATGTCAATTAACCCGTGTATGTCAGATAATGAGCCATATAAATCTCTCTTAGACAGCCATACAAGAACTTGTAATCTGTCTGTCGTGCAGCTGCTGACTATACAGTTACACTTACCTTAAGCAAATACAATCAAATGAATTAACAAGCAATACAGGAATAATGAAACAAAAGAAGTTCAAACCATTCTTGTTAACTTCTCCATGACTCCAAATCATAAGCAAAATGATGCGGCAACATGAACGTTTATCAACTTCGGAGCAACTACAACATTTTTGACTTATAACATAACCTAAAAACATCTCAAGATATTAAGATAATCCAAGCCTCGATTACTTTCTACAGAAGCATACGGGTAGTTGTCTAGTATTAGCTGGTTTAAGGAACAAGAATGTGTTGAAAAAGCAAGAAATCAAGAATTGTCAAGTAGAGTAAAATATCATGGTTTGATCCTAACTTGTTCATTCTTCTGTGATTCAAATTTATTTTACACACATAACAGCCATGCCAGATTATTCACTTGAAGGCTGCAGCTTCAATCACTCTATATGTAGAGGTACCAAAACGAACTCATGCAACAAGTTAACATACATAATGCACGGCTTCATTGCATCCAAAGTAAAGCATACTTAGTTACAACTGATTATGCAAGCTATCCACTCAAGCGAAAGATTTGATAGTCGCAGTTATCAATTTGCATGAATAAGCATCAATTTTTAAGCAGAGAAAAAATCCGAGTGCAGATAAGATTCCCCCTTCCCCGACTCAAAATTCCAACCAGAAGCAGCCTTGTTAACCTGATCCTCAACTCCAACGTGGGTATGTTGATAGCAATCATAGGAGCATTGCCCCAGCTTTCAGCTTTGCCATGACTTCTGATGTCAGTATGACATACTTGATGCAGCTTGGAGGATCAAGGTTGGACCATTGGTAAGAATATCAACCTGCCTAGGGGTTCCCCGGGTTCAAATCCCATATCCCCACCCCCTCAGCTAATAGCAGCATTAGCTACTCCAAAAAAAAAAAAAAAAAAATCTCCTCCCCCTCCAGCTCCCCCCATTAGTTCGAAAAGGGAGCATTGTGTATCCCCCAAAGAGGTTGGGGAGCACTTGTAGATCTTTTTCATCGGACTAAGAGTTCGAATGAACATAAAATTCTATGTGCACCTATGATAATCTCTTGGTGCCCTCAGTTGGATAGGAATTCCCGCATTTTACAAGAGTTTCTCACCCTCTTGATGACCTTTGGGGACAAATTACTTACTTTCCGTGCTTATGAACTAAGGCCAGTGGGTCTTTTAGAGTTCTCCTTAATTGCAAAAATCGTAGTTTGCTCCATTTTTTTTTTTTTTTGAGGATTTCTTAGTTGGAGATATTGGAAAATATTTCAAACAAGCACACCATCGACAAGCTGAGAATGAATATCATTATTCAATCCCATATTCCTAGCTCATTTATTCAGATTGTCAGTGTGCCAAAGCTTAAAAAGCCTGGGAAAATTTGAGAAACTATAATGCTATTGAAGTACCCAAGCAAACAAGTCAACACGTTGCACGGCATCATTGTCAGACTAAAGAAAGTCAGGATGAACTTGCACCGCAACATCAACTAAAACCAACATTCCATGAATAGTGAGACCTTACAGAAGGACTCGCATAAAAGTTGTTACTCATACACATAACAAAGAAACTGGTTTGAAGCCTAAATGAAAAGACAACCAGAACATCAAGCACATCTAACTAAAGTTCTAAGTGGTCCACTCATCATTTATAGAATGACCAGCACTGACCAAGAATGAACACCTAGTACCATACAGCTGTACTGAGGTCTGTCATGGCTAACATATACTGGGAAAGCAGGTGTACAAAGTCCCAATGGAGAAGGTCTAAACTATCAAGAGAGAATCCCAAAAGTAGAGTATGACAACCACCATGATCTCCAAACATATGAGCTGACTTATTAAATATTTTCAAAAAGGAAACTGGGGGAAAGGAGAGAGAAAAAGCAAGAACATGAATAGCTGTCAAAAGGACTCAGAAAAGTGACACCAAAAGAAAAAGTCGGCAGATCACAAAAAACATGGAACACAGTAAATTCAATACTTTAAATGGTAAAAACCATTAAACCGATGCCTACATAGTTTTGCAGCAATTGGGTTAAGTTGACCTCTAGAAATTCAGGTTGACATCGCATAACTATGTTACTTGGACTTCAACAAAACATTTTCTAAGGTTTTGTCAACCCGAATATCTACCATCCGTAATGCAAAAATCTACACTTCACCACCATGGTTACTGAATACGTAATTTACGAAATACGCAATTCACACGGTAAGTTCTTGCTTCTAGAGTATTCACAATATGAAATATTAACTCGAGCATGCAAGGTAATACGATTATGCAATGAGTGTTTCACATGGTATGTGTTTGCTTTGAGGTATTCACAATATGTAACAGACACAAAAATGCAACGAAATACAAATATGAGATACGCAATTTACATGGTAAGTTTTTCTCTCAAAAGAATCCACAATTTGCAATACGAATACGAATATGTATAGTATTATCACGCAATATGGAAGTGAACCGAGAGAACTATGTGAATATGTTCATAACAATTAGCACTTCATTTTCAGCTCCAAATTATACACTCAAGAGTCAAGATCCTCTAGAGTACAACATTACTGTACTATTTTGTCAAACATTCAACGGAAGTTACAATCGTTTGAAGTGCAAAACCGCCATAATTAGGTTCTACCGATCCATAACATAGATAGGTTTAATTCACCATGTATTCCCCCCATATAGAGGGAAATCTGTTACCAAAAGATAATTTTAATAATGATTGAAAAGGTAGAATGAGGGGGTACTCCCGCAGTAATCAAGCTGTTTTAGAGGTGAAGGAGTTCACTGACATGGCACTCTTAAACTACGTCAACAGACCAGAAATTATAACCAGGAACTACAGATCAACCTTATTCAGCAGGACATATAACACACAGTATATCTTGATACCAGCCCAAGTGCGGACACCACCTAACTTATTCGCCAACTCTTTCTACACAAATACAAAAACCAAAACCCCTAAAAGAGAGAACTAAGATCACCAAGGATGTATACAAGCAAGTGTTCCCTACTCCAAAACAATCCAACCTAGCAGATCACTGGCTACATCAAACGATCCGTTACCAAAGCATCTATGACAGTATGAAACACGATCCAACCTAATTATGTCAAACGATCCGTTACCAAAGCATCTATAATAGTATGAAACATGATCCAACCTAATGGCTAGCTCTTCTCATTTCTCAATCTACTCCTTCCGACCAATCCAGTACTCCCATCCCTAATTGGCATACTATCTAGTACTTTAAGGTAACAAATCAACCCTTTTAGAACATGGATCACAATTTAAACAATTTCAGATCAATTGCAAATTGAATACTACGATTATCAAACAAATCATCTTTAACACGAACACGACACAATTTCAACAACATCATCAACACAAGCATCTTTAAACAACAAGACGACCCAATTTCAACTATATCAACACAAGTACAAAATCATCTCCAACACGAACACAACCAATTTCCACAATATCAACACAAGCATCTCCAACACGAACACGAACACGACCCAATTACAACAATACCAGCAGGAGATCGATTTCCAACACGAACACGACCAAATTACAACAACAAGAACTAAAAAAAAAAACATAACTAAAATTACATAATTGAAAAGAATAAAGATGAGAAATATACCCATAAGAGAAGCGTCAAGAAGAGCACGAACAAAGAGGATTTGATCAGTAGGGTTGATAGAACCAGGCTCCTCTTCACGCTGTCGGATGCTGAGAACATTGGAAACAGTAGAAACGAGCAAAACGAGGATAGTACCACCGACAGTAGTGACAATGACAGGTCCTCTTCCTCTCTTCATACGATCCAGACCCAATATCACCACCTTCCGAAGTGGGGTCCGGAACAACAGCAGTAAGATCACCGCCATCTCTGCGATTATCAGCGTGAATAGTAGATGTATCATTTTTTACTGCTTTTACTTTTACTGCCCTTTTTACTCAGACTACTACTACTGTTGATGTTGTGATTGGAGAGAGAAAAAAGAGAAAAGAGAGGGAGAGATCCGAGGTGGGTGGGACGGTGGGGTAGCTGCGGTTTCTATGGCGGTCTCTTTGGGTTTATGTCGACACTGAAAAGGGAAAAGAGAAACGAGTTGAGAAATGTTTGACTTGACTCTTTGAGACTCAGACTCTTTGCGTGATGGGGGTTTTGCCGTTTCACCTTTTTGAGTCTCTACAAATTTACCCTCAAAAACAAATTTTACGATGAGACGGTTTTTTACGATCCAGTCGGTTTTTTGAGTAAGATCCGAGATGGTTCACTTATTTTCAGGAGTAGCTTCAGAATGGGTTTTTTTTTATTTTTTTGAAGAATGAGGGCCCGTTCGATATTACTGCCGTTTTTGGTTTTTTTTTTTTTTTTTTTTTTTGCGTAAAAAATTTAGTTAAATAAGTTGCAAAATTGTATATTTCCATAATAATCATATAGAAAATGAAAACTGACAACTGAAAACTGAAAACCACTTTTTCTGGTTTTAAAAATTAGGACTTTGGTTTTCAAAATTACGGAAAACTGAAAACGATACCAAACAGGCCTTGAGTTATCGATTTGTAAAATCAAATTAATTTTATAATTGGTCTTTCAAAGGTAGCTTTTTGCGTAGTTAAAGATTCGGATGGTATAATAATTGGTCTCGTACAATGAGACGGTAACTCTTGCCTGAGTTTGTATTTCTTGATGTCTCACGCTAGATGCCTGGCAAGTCATAGATCCGTGGGGATTTATGATTTGCCGGGCACAAAAGGGCATGGATAAGTTGATTCTTATCGTTGCATTATCATTACCCAATTCAAAGGATGGTTACAATAAGCGGTCCTCTCCTTCTTCATACTCGTTCAGAGAATGGACTGCCTGGATTTATCTCCCTCAGCAATGTTGTCCACAACTCCGGCTTGAATCCTCAGAATATTATTTAACGGCGCTTCGGTCTGATAGCATCAAACCAATAAGCTGTTTAATCATAAAGACTGATAGGCTTATATGTGATCAAAACCTGTGGTGAGTTAAAGAAAGCCCCCTAGGATTCTGGTGAATGAAAGATTAGAAATGGAATTTGTGGAAAGCTTGCTCTTCAAGAGCTTTGATTAAAAACTGAGATAAAGATTA
>JBBYHQ010000018.1:2791066-2807288 GCA_038382645.1 Spergularia azorica
TTGTAATGCTTTAAAAGCTGTCGTTATGATGATGATATAGTCCCTAGAAGTTGGATGCGCTTATGGTACTCTGTTTTAGAGCAGTTGTCGTATATGGGCTATAAATCCTTTGATAGTTAATGAAAGTTAATGTTTGATGTGTTAAAATACTCCTAAGAGGAAGTGTTATAATGTAAAGTTGGTTTTGTGTCTAAAAGGTTAGGAATTCATTACCAATTATCATCTAAACACTAGTCATGTGTTCTGAAACATGAAGAGAGGGTAGCCTATTGTTATATTGAATTTTGACAAGTTATACTTAGTCTCTTTGGGAGATTTTTGGGGAGTAAAATGATAATTTGTAGTTATTTGATGTCCCATGCTTACATGGTTCGTTGGAGGATGATGTATGGAGGTTTTGGATGCTTGATTTGCAGTATTGAGCTGTTGGGGATAGCTAAGAGCTTTGTGAATCCAAAGAGGTTCTGTTCGCCGATTTTGAGAAAGATTATATTTTGTGATCCGACAATTCATTTCATATTATATATGTTGCAATATATGCTCATATCGTCTCCAAGTTTGATAAAGTCGGATTATTGAAATTCAATTAAATGAGAAGGGGCTCGACACCTCCGTTTTATATTCAGTCTTTGTACTCGTCTTTGTTTGATATTCTGCTTTGGCCTACGTTGTCATAGGAGATCGATTCTATGAATGAAATAATGTATCTAAGACGGATAAAATGGATATGTTGAATAAAGTAACATCATAATCTGCTAGAGCAGACGTGACCACTGGTCCGTCGGGGAATTACAAATACACCTCTGATCAAGGTGAAAATCTGGGCTGGGGTAGCTGCCAGTCGCCTATTAGACTTCCTCCTAGAAGGGTTACATCCTTCTGGCTCTCTAGTGAGGGGTGTGCACACTCGGGTCTATAGGGAGGTTCGGGGCTTTAGTAGCGTGTTGGGGTAAGACCCAATCACGAAACCGGGACTTATAATTGTTGATATATTGAACTGATGGATTATTGTCCTTATGCTTTCCTTATGATCCTATACTTGGCTTTCTTGTTGTCCTTATTGTTTTGTATGCTTATGAGTTCTTACTCAGCCCTTTGCTAACGTTCTATGTTTTGGGTTCGTCCCTACCCTATTCTGGGGCCTGTATCATTCTCTGATGATGCAGTTGGCTGGTCTACTTGAAATGAATTGTTGCATGGACGTCGATGCATATCATGGGGCTAGCTTTTGAGTTATTGTTGTGTCGTTTGAGACAACTAGATCAGTTTTGTCTGTTATTATCAAATTGGGTTGGTTTTTTGTAAACTCGACTTCAGTCTTCCGCTGTCAACTCGTTATCATTTATTAAATAAGTTGGTTTAAATTTTATCGTTGTTTTAGCCTTGCAGTTGACTCAGTAGTCAATTGCGGCATAACAATCCTAAATTTTTGTATTACTTAACTTTTGGGAAAATTTAGGGCTGTTACATAGGCCAACTATCGTGGGATCAAATTGATGAGTCATTCAATGAAACTTTGGCAACGGGTAATTCAGCATAGATTTAGGAGCGATGTGAAGATCTCGGAGACCCAATTCGGATTTGTGCCACGGAATAGATTCAATAGAATTTCTTGGTGACCGGACAAGGAGATCAAATACGGAGGCAAATCATCTAGTAAGTTATACGATGAAGACGTACCACGATAGGAAGTTGGAACCACATATGGTTTTCATTGATTTGTGAAAGGCATATGTAAAAGTTTCAAGAGAAGTGCTTTGATGGGATCTAACCATGAAAAGAGTCCCGCAAAATATTTTAACGTTATTAAGGACATATGTAAGAGGGAGCTAGCACGAGTGTAGGGAGCTAGCACGAGTGTGGGGTAGCCTCCGCACTTGTTTTGTTTCTCTTTACTGTAGTCATGGAAGAACTAACGAGTCCAATCCAAGACAATATACCATGGTGTATGATGTTTTCAGATGGTATAGTGTTGATCTCAGAAATGGAAAAAAAATCTTTAAATAGTTTGCAGCTATTGAGGCACACTTTGGAGTTTCGAGATTTGAATTGAGCATAAGAAAGACCGAGTACCATAAGTTGTGGTTGTTTGCGAACTATTTTTATCAATTCCGATTCGCACCCACCCAACTGCTGTACACCATCCCCTAAAATAGATAAAAACAAAAACACAATAACTCTACTCCACCATTTCTTTTAAAATTTAGAATTCATTTTACTTAATAGTTAATCTCTACTTATTGGTTGTATTAAAAAAAATTGTAAATGTATGCGTTAAATTCCCCTTGCATGAGTGTATATTATTTCATCGATATGTCTTATTTACAATGCCAAGTCAAATGGGTACATAGTAGTAGTATATGATCCTATTCATTGGTTGGCTTCATCAAATAATTATAATGATTGGGCATGTCGTATATTTTATTTCAACACTCTCAATATTTGATTATCCATCTGCGCTCATATAGCTTTGACCGAGATTATGAATCGACGCAAGTGAATGAAGATATCTCATTCTCACTCAATAGAAACAACATTTCATTTCTATATTAAATAGACAACATGTTGCAATCATACAAATTTATAATTAAAAGAACTCTACATAATTAGTAGTTCCAACGACTTTTGATGTTACATCAAAAGTAAATGCTATTAAATTGGCCTTATAATAGACATTATAAACAAGATAACAATGGTAAAAGTATAGATACCTGGGCAGGGAAACGAATAGCCATAGAGAGGAGAGTATCCCCCGGGACACCGGCAGCGTAAAACATGGCATTGCCGGTGGGATTAAAGCTTGCACCACCAAGTTTCAACGCAATGACATCGAATATAACAATGTGAATCGCAATGATTGATGTTAGAATGACGTGGATCCAGTTGCTTGTCCCTTCTATTCCCAATTCCCAGGCTATCAATGTCGTCGCTATCCCAAACGCCGAAGAGCAAAATATCCACGCAAAACTGAATACACCATCTCCTATCGCTGCTTTTATAGCCGTCCCAAAATCACCCATATTTATATATATTTGTATGTGTGTGAATGCAATTACCTTGTTGTCATGAATTCGTCATGGAAGGGAATATGTTGGGATTTGAATATTTGATAAAATTTCAATCATGGTATGTTTTTTTCTTTAAATTATGTAGGAAGAATATAGAAACAGATTCCAAAACTAATTAATGTAGAAGAAATGGTTAAAGGATGCGTGCCATTAATAGATTGTTTGGGTGGAAGGTAATGAAGGGAGAGGAGCGGATGTAAAGAAAGAAATGAAAATATTTTCTTAGGTCTCACTTTTGGTACCAACAAAAAGATAATGAAAAGGGAGGGAGATGATTTTACATCTGACTCATATATTGCCAACTATTGTAAAAAAATCTATGAAAACTTGTGCAAACATTCGATTATAATTCTGTTTTCTTTTTCTTTTGTTCTTATGAATGCCAAACTGGAGGTCTTGTAGCGATATCAACAGAATTAGACAATTTTACACAAGTGAATGAAGGTGGTTTCGACAGAGTTTTCTTATTTTATTTTATTTAGTTATTATTTTTTCTTTTAAGAATGGTAGTCTTTTTATTTATCCATGAAAGGTAAAAAGACGATCTTACATTAAAAAGTATATCCACTAACAAGATAACAATCTACTAGCTATCATATAGGCATTCCACTATTTCATTATGCATACAGTTCTTAGCTACGGCCAGCATTCTAATGCTAATTGTTCTCTTCACTTGTTCCACTATCCAACTCTCTGGGTTTTCCTTGTCCGTGAACACCCTTCTGTTCTGCTCTGTCCACACCATATAAACCACAACATCCAGATTTGCACAATATCAGTTGAATTTCCAATGTTTCTTGCCTTTCCCCCTAGAGCTCCACCTCAATTCATGCGTGAGACTCCATCCTTCCCTATTAACGTCTATCCATTCCAGTATGCATTTCCAAATCTTCCCCGTATAAGCACAGTTAAAATAAATGGCCCCTGTTCTCTATTCCATTTTTGCAAAGATAACATCTATTAACAATAACCATACCTCTCCTGCATAAATTATCAACTATGGGGAGACAATTTTGTGTTGTCAGGTTTATTGTAAACCTATGCCTAGGGAGGTTTGTACTGTTCCAGACTTCCAGATGATCCCATTTTTGCTTTCTATAATGAGTTCTAAAGAATTCATAAGCTACCTTTACCTTGGATTTTTTGCCATTTGACCATTCCTTAACAGCATTTTCAGCAGCCCTCATATCTTCAGAGTTCAGCATGATTTCGTCTCTTATCTTGAGAGTGCTTCTCCAACTTTCTGAGTCACTTTCCTTAACCTGGACAAGCCAAATGTTGTTGTTATGGAGTGCATAAGTTAGGGTCCAGTCCAGCCATAGACCGTCCTGTTTTGTTTCCACCTTCCAAATCCACCTTGTCATCATTGCCTTGTTCCATGCTAAAACCTCCTTTATGCCTAGCCCCCCTTCTTGTTTTGGAGAACAAAGACTCATCAAACTTTTAAAGGTGAGTTTTCTGCTCCCTTCTTCTATATTCCACATGTAGTTTCTAGTACTCCTATTTATCAAGTGTTTTATGTGGTTTGGCAACATAAAACCTGAACTCCAGTAGTTTTCTACTCCAAAAATGATAGCATTTAGCAACTCAACCTTACCAGCATATGACAAGAGCTTAGTTGACCATTGAATGATACTACTCCTTATCCTGCTAACCAATGGGGAGTATATTTCAGCTACCAATCTGCCAGGGTTAAGAGGGAAACCCGGATACCTGACAGGGAATTTTCCTTCTGAGAAGTCTGTGCTGTTCAAAATTTGCTCCTTTATGTTGTTACTAAATCCCCTGAAATATAGGTCAGTTAGCTGGATTTGCTCCTAGCCTGGAGATTTTTCCAAAGCTTTCTAAACAATCCTTAGCAGCCTTGACTGAGGGAACATCATCCCTGGTATAAATCATCAGGTCATCAGCAAACACTATGTTTGTTAGCTTGATTCTTGAGCATTTAGGGTGGAAAGAGAAGTGTGGTTCTTTTGGCATTTTATTAAGATACTTAGAAAGTACCTACATGCTTAAGATATAAATATATGGTGAAAGTGGATCACCTTGTCTGACTCCAGTTCTACCTTTGAAGAACCCTTGGGCTGTTACATTCAACTTCAGACTAAACCATGTGGAGGTGATGCATCCCATGATCCATTTAATGAATACAGCTGGGAAATTCATGGCTTTCAACATTTTCTCTACAAAGCTCCAGTTTAGTGAGACCAAAACATTATCAAAGATGCACCTATCCTTGACAAATGTTGTATGTTCTTTACCTACCAGCTCTGGGAGCACTTTTTATTTGTAGTATATTAGCCAATATTTTGCTGATAACCTTGTAGAAGGTTGTGCAGCATGATATTGTTCTAAAATCAGTGACAGTCAATGCATTCTACTTTTTAGGTATTAGAGAAATGATTGTCACATTAGCTTGCTTTGGGAGCTTGCCTTTGGTGAAGTATTAGTCTACAACCCTGCAGAAGTCATATTTAACAGTGTTCCAGGAAGCTTGGAAGAAATCAGCTGAAACCCCATCATGTTCAGTGCTTTTGTCAAGATGAATTTTAAAAACAACTGCCTTTATCTCCTCCTCTGTTATACTCTTTGTGAGAAATTCATTCCATTCCTCGGATACTAGACTGCTCTTTGAAAAAAATCTCACTATCAATCTCCACAACTTTTTTTTCCTCCCCTAGCAGACCAGTATAATAATCAATGAAAGCCTGAGCTATGTTTTTCTGGTCAGTGTGAATGACCCCCTTGGTGTCTACAATTTTCCCCACAGTGCTTTGGTGTTTTCTGACAAGAATCCTAGCATAAAAATACTTGGAATTACAGTCATTCTGGCTAATATCTTTGACTTTTGCTCTTTGCTGAAGCATGCTTAATTCTGCTTTTTTGAATTTGCAGAATTCAATTTGAGCTTGTTCCTCCATCTCTTGAAGATTGGCAACAAATGGGTTGTTTCTAAGCTGGACCTATATCTCCCTCAGCTTATCTTGACATTTATGCACTTTCTTAGGGAGGTTTGAGTAGTAATCTTTGTTAAGCTTTCCCAGTGCATGCTTGACTCTTTTCAATTTCTCAAATAATCTATGTATTGCTGATCCTGCTACTGTGGTGCTCCAGGCCTCATATACCACAGTGTTGTATTGTGGGTGCTCAATCCAGCAGTTCGAGAATGTAAGTCTTTTTTATTTTTTCCACCTCAGAAATTGTGACTATGATTGCGGAGTGGTCTGAAATTCCAGGTGTAAGATAATCAGCATATGAGGTAGGGTAGGTAGTGAGCCACAAATTATTTATCAGTGCCCTGTCAAATTTCTCCCACATTCTAGCATCCCCATCCTGCTTATTTATCCAAGTGAAAAAGTTTCCCTGTCCTTGTATATCATCCAAATTACGCTTCCCTAAACATTCATTGAAATCCGACATATCCTGAATATTTGGATGCATTTTTCCGATTCTCTCATTATCCTCCTTAACAATGTTAAAATCTCCCATCACTAACAATGGCATACTGGTGTTGTGCAGCCACAGTTGGTCCCATAGTTCTCTCCTACCCATGCTATCATTTCTAGCATAGACAATGGTGAAGCAGAAAGATAAGTGTGATAGAAGGCTGGTAACTATCCATGTATCATCTGCTCCTCTACTACTTGAACCTCAAACTTAATGCTCCGAGGGTTCCAAAAAACCCATATCCTACCATTATGATGCTTGCTACAATTATTAATATGTGAATAACCTCCAAATCTACCCTTAAGTATCTTTATGGCATTTTTCTCCTTAACCTTGGTTTCAATAATGCCTGCAATCTCTACCTTATATTTCCACAAGAGCTCCTTCACCGCCTGCTGCTTGAGGGCTTGATTAAACCCTATGATATTCCATGTTAGGAGTCTCATGGGGAAGGAGGGATATCAGGTGGTTCCCCTTCCCCTAGGTCTTCCATATCTTCCCCCAGATTGAATCCTCCTACATATCCTGGCTTTGTGATGCCTTCTGTTCTGAGTTTTGCAAACCTATTTGTGATTAGACATGCAGGGTTGTCTATCTTCCTTTGCTTTTTGCTCTTCATGATTACAGTTTTAAAGCCCATTTCATCCACAACATCAATTGGAGGTGATGGTGAATCTGTCTCCTTGTCAAACTCTGCCTCTATTATTTGTTGCTGCTGCTTGAGAGGTTCATCAGTGCTTTCCTTTTCCTTTTCTATCACCTGCACAGATTGCTGGTCATTGCTCTGTACCTTTTACTCCTTAACAGGTCTAAAGACTTGCTTAATCTCCACTGACTTTGTCTTAACCTTGTTGTGCTTACAAGTGTCTATGACATGGCCCATTTTCTTGCAGCCTTTGCAATAAAAAGGCACCCATTCATATTCTACCCTCTGCTCAACTCTTTCTCCATATGTTGTGATGGGTGACTTTAATGTCATCAAATCACCATAGGAAAGGTTAAGTAGTGGTGTGACAAGTGTTGGAGAAATGACTGAGTTTAATGATTGTTTGGAAGCATGTGATTTAGATGATATAAGTTCTCATGGGGGTTACCTGGACAAAACATCAGGATGGTGAGGACAGGTTTTGGTCTAACTTGGATAGGGCCATCATTCACCTAATATGGCTCAGCTGGTTTACAATCTCATACGCAGAAGTCTTAAACCCTTAGCATTTCAGATCATATCATAATCCAATTTTAGGGAATATTTCCCATCAAGCTTAGATTCAGAAGAGCTTCAAGTACCTTAAATTTCCAGGAGGCCTTGAGTAAGGGTATTAATTGTACACCTATGTACAAGCTATTTGGTAAGTTGAAGAATGTCATAAATGTTTTGAAAATATTGAATAATAGACATTTCTCATGCCTCATGCCACAAAATAAATAAATTGATAGTACTATAATTTGATATGGCGAAAGAATAATTGGGGAGGGGGGAGAGAGAGAAGATGAACAATGGTGAATTGTGGAAGAGAGAAAGAGATGGATGAAATCTGGTTAAGAATGTTTCGGGAAACTAATATATTTTGGTTATGGAGTATTAATGTAAGAAATGTTTTACAAGGAAGAGAGAGAGAGTGGAGAAGAGGAGGACATGGCAAAGTGGGCAATACAAAACATATACTTCTCTGCTCATTTTTAAACTTTCCATCCTCTTTTTTGGGGTTTCATCTTTTGCTTTTCCCATCCTCAAAATATTACTCTCTCCGTTTTTTTGTTCTTTACTTTTCAATTAAATTCCTCTCAGATATTCAAAAGAAACGTAAAGAGCCAAAAAAAGGAGGGAGTACATTTTTTTTGTTGAGAGAATAATTAGGGAGACCAGATAAGATGTTGGTAGTAACTAACTTTTGAATTTATTTGTTAAATAAATCTTTATTAACTTTTTATCCTTATGAAGTTTGCAAAAGAGAGCGGGAAGTTTAAATATCGGACCGGAGGAAGTAAGTAAAAACCAGATAAAACACAATTGGGGCAAAATGGTCAATGTATATATGGGTCAGTCAATAAGCCGACAGTTTAGGGTGCTTAATGGCAATCTAGAAAAAATTACATACCTCCAGAGGTACAAATCCTAGAAGTGGTTATCCCAATAATTTAATAATTAAAATAGTCACCTTCTCGAATGTCCCCTAGGCTATGTTTGGTACGTACAATAGCTAGCCTATTTGGCCAAATTAACTTAGTTGACTGATTTTTTAAGTTTTTTGACCAAATAAGTTGGTTTGTAACATCACAAGCTTCAACAATAAGGTAGCTTATCTAATAAGTTACCTCATGTAGCTTATGAAAATTTAAGCTACGAATCATAATTTTATTACTGAAATTTACTCTAATTCATTCATAAAATAAAATAAGACTAAAAAATAATGCATAGTTATGTAATTTAGGTTTCGGTTCATATTAGAACAAGCCCTCATATGGGAACCATGAGAACTCTTAGGAGCCGTCGGAGCCAATAAATCAAAGGCTGATATTATTGCTTATTTTTTTATTATTCCTCTTTCCCTGCCCACCCCCACTCTCTCTCCTCCCCGACCATTCCTTTTCTCTCCTCCCATTGACTGCCACCAAAAACCGTCATAGTCGACCACCAAGGCTGCACCATCAATGTGCCGCCCATGTTACTGCGATCACATATAGGCCCTCCACCTGCGCCGCCAGTCCGTACAAGTACTGCAGTCCAATTTACGACCCACTCCACCATTAATTTGAAGTATCGAACAAACCTAGCTCATTTCTCGTTGTGCATTCTGTAAAACCTTGATGTGCATTTGTCAATATCTATATGTGCATTCGTCAATATCTATTTGTGCATTTTACAATACGTAATTGTGCATTTTATTCTCAAATGTCCATTGTCCAATTTTTTTATTGCACTACCAGAAATTTTATATATACACTGCAAATCATTCAGATGTGCATATTACTATACTTGATTATGAATTCGAAGTATGCGTTGCTCTTTGTCGGACGCCTCGCCATTGGCTTGGCCGTTGTGGCTAGGGGTGAGCAAAAAAGCAAGGTACCCGTAACCGGATTTGGAACCGGTATGGTCGGTTCCAGTTCCCGGTAATGAAACTTAGGAACCGGTAACAACTATTCCGGTTCCGGGTAGTGAAATTTGGGAACCGGAACCGGTCGGGTAAGATAGATTACAATACCGGGTACCCGGAACCGAGCATGGAATTGTTACTATACAAAATAAAAATAAAAATAAAAAAAAAGTCAAAAATTATACCATACCATTAAACCCTAATGTCATACATAAGCCTCCCTCTACCTCTTTTTCTCATCTACCATATTTATGTCACTCATGAATCAACGAGCTAAGATGTTGATGATGATGATCGATTGATGAAGCCAAATATGCCAAAATAGTTTTTTTTTTAAATTCTATGACCGGGTACCCGGAACCGGTACTGGGTAGTGGCGGTTCCAGTTCCGGTTCCTCAAGGAACCGTGAGAAACGGTTCTAGTTCCGGTTCCAAAAATTTTGGAACCGGTCCTTGCCGGTTTTGGTTCCGTTCCCAGGATTTGTACCGGGTACCCAGCGTTGCTCACTCCTAGTTGTGGCGTTGTAGAACGTAGGACAGAGAAAACCGAGGAGAGAGAAGGAAGAGAAAGAGAGAGAATGGGGAGAAGGGGAGGGAGGTGGTGTCGCGAGAGTGGGATCGCCGACGGTCATCTAGAAGAATAGTGGTGGTTCGCCAATCGTGGTGGTGGACGGGATTAGGAGGCTGCGGTGGCCTGGTGGATCGGGGATGGAACTAGGGAGGAAAGAGAAAAGGGGTTTGGCTGGTTGGAGTTTGTTATTTTATTTATAAAAAAAACTTAATCTTGGCCCTTAATTTTTGTTATCTTATTGTATAGGAGAGTTCTCATGGTTCTCATATAAATGAGTGTTCTTATGAGAACCGAACCCATGTAATTTATATACATCCACTAATTATGCCAAACACTCATATTTCTAACACCTAAAAAATTCCAGCTACTATTGGAGTTATTATTTCAGCTTTGAGCTACTATTCATCGTTTACTAGTTTTTCACCAAATATAGCATGTTGGTTACTTATTTTTACCCTCATAAGAAGGGTATTACCCAAACGGAACATTATTGGTACTGAAATTAAACAAGTACAAGTCGAGTAGGCCATTTAGGTGGTGTAACTTGCAAACTTTACTAGTCTATAGTCTATATATAGACGTCGAGAATGCCACGAAAATTCAAACAATACTTGCGGATGGTTACTGAGAAGATGCCAATGATAAGGGGGCAGATAGTAGTTCCAAAGAAAGAGCAAAGACCTGCTCCAAGGCCTAAGAATGCTGAACCCGCGGTAGAAGACTATCATCATGATTGTAATACTGGTGTAATACCCCGAATTTTTCGAGGTCCTAAATTTATATTATTTCCGCTAATAGATTTACATTACAAAAAGAATATCGAGAATTTACATTGAAACAACAATTTTTAGCGATTTCGGGAAAAACAAGAGTAAGTCATTCATATTGTTTTTTTTTTTAAAAGTTTAAATCCCATTTAAAGTTGTCGTGTAGCAGCAAATTTTCTTTTTTATTACTTCATTGGTCAAATGACCAAACTACCCTTCTTTGTCTTCCCTAAACCTAGTTAATGGTAAACCCTCTCGTAGATACAATATCACTACCATTATCATCTTCATCATTTTTCCTCCTACAAACCCCGTCACCTTTGTTTACTCGTGTGTTGGATTCCCAGCTTGATTTTCATCGAAAATTATACAATTGAATTTTTTTTTTCACTCCTCTACAAAACAGTATAAGTTTCTACCTATATGTTTAAAGTTTTACCGTTGTCGTAATTCATATCATGCGTTAGTTTCATGATTTATGATAGAATTTCATGGTCTTTATTCTTGTATGTTTAATTGTGCCTTGCTTTGCGAATTTTATGAACCGTTTTGTTAAATTTTGATTAGAGTAATTTAAATTGGGTGTTACCGTGGTTGTGTTGCATCGTTGATTGTGGGTTAAAATGTTGTTGTGGTAACAGTAAGGGCTTGTCAAGGTAAAATTTAGGCCTTAATTGTAAGCAAATTGTTGGGTTAAAGGTAAAGTGTAAAGGATTGAAGTTGAGTTATAGTTTTGGCTTGGGTTCGTCGCACATACTACATAAGGAGCAATGGTGTTGAGGCATGTAACATTCAGCAAATTTGTAGAGCTCGTGAGGTTTCAGGGGCTTAAAGCTTGGGGAGCCGATGGGTTTAGAATATTCATGAATTTTGGTGTTTATATGTAAAGTAACGTGGGATTTTAGTGTTGCCCATTATTGTGTGAAGGACAAAATAAGTCTTGTCGGTCATAACTTAAGGGTGTTGATTTGGAGTTTAAATCATACTAATAAGGCTTGGTCTTAGAATCGAAAGGGGAAGGTTAAACCTTTTTACGGATAGCTAGGCCTAGTTTTGTGTTAGGGTGAAGTCAACTTAAGGACAGTTAGTGTATTGTTTAAATGATTATGTGTTATGACATGAACGTAAAGAGGGCTGATTTGTGTAAGATTTAACACGAGGAGTATGGTGGTTAAGGGTCGTGTAAGTTTTTTTTTTTTTTTTTTGTATTTGTATGTCAATGGAGAAAGGAGGGGCGAATAGCATTCTTTTATTTATTTTGTATTGGTCCATAATAGTTAACATATGCATAGAACATACATATCATACATTGTAGGTGCATGAACTAATTAGTATATTTTACATACTCATGTAGAGTTCGAGTTCGTAGAGGAACAATTCTAGTACTTGCTGAGCTACTGGGTGACTTACTACTGAATAAGGTAAGAAGAATTACTTATCTCGTTCAAAGGAATCTCTAAATGAGTTTATAAATTTAAGAAGTTTTATATATATATTTTACAATAATAAATGCGATTTCGAAAGGTAACTGCTAAATGTGAAGTTCAAATGAAAGGTTTACCAAATCTGTTATGTATTATTACTTAAAGGTTAATTATATACGTTGTTAACTCCGATAAGGGAGTTAACCTGAGAACAGGGTGACTGTAATGGTCTGAGTATATTGTGCACAAAGTATAGATTAGGTGGATTTATCCTCCACCTTGAGAATTTATATCCTCCCCTTCGGAACATGACCATAGAGGGGTGTATGCATTCAAGATTATTTGTTGAAGGAAATCAACCCTGGTACTGAAGGAAGATCACAAGAACAAAGGAAAATGATTTGTGCCCTTTTACTTAGTTAGTTGTGTTATGTGCCTAGGAAATAAATTCAAATGGTTCACAGTACTCATAGGTTTTTCGTTGTGTTATGTGCCTAGGAAATAAATTCCTAAAACGGTTTTCTAGATAAGTAGCTTCTTACTCAACCCATTTGGTTGACGATTTATGTGTTTTCTTAGTCTTGCAGGTTAGTTTTTGACGTGCTCGAGGATAGTCTAGGGATCAGAGTGACGATCATTTACATATTAAATAAAGTCCAGACTTAATTATTTTATAGCTTCCGCATTTTAAATGAGATGATTTGATATAATTGTAATTTTTTCATTTGGGATCTATCATGCATGTTTTCATATTGTGTATATGGAGTTATTAAATCAATAGAAATAAACTCCTGCCTTAACGTTGATTTAAGATGTCGATATTGGCGACAGCACTCCCAATTTGTCCACATTTTTAAAATATCAACAACTTCTAAATCTTTGGAAAGTGGGGGTGTTACAAATGGTCACCACTCACACTACGGCCAAGCCCTACCCCTTTGCCTCATCCCTTACTGCTCTGATCAGTTTTAGACTCCATAAAACGAATGCAAAGGTGTTCCTGATGAATGAAGCATCGATAATAATACGCCGCGTCAAGTTGATGGCAAGACTAGAAATTTAATCAAGAGGCTAAACAGGTCGAGTAATTCAATTTTCTATAAGGAGAGGGCAAAACTTCGCAACAACGGCGGTCCAGAGTTGTAGTGTGTCATGATATGATTTTTATGCTAGATCATACCTTTATTGCAAAACCATACTTTTTCAAATAGCGATTTTGCAAGACTTACCTATTCAAAAAAAATTGTAAAACCGTACTTTATTATTCATTTCCTTTGCGAAACCTTACTTGATTCTGTTTTTGGGCCTGAAAAAGTCAGTCTCCGACATTAACCCACCTATTTCATCTTTCCCTCCAACTAATTCTTCCCCAAACCGATTTCTTCTCCAAATTGATCTTTGTTCCCAAGATTTAAGGCCCAAAATGCATTCTGTTGTAAGTGAAATTTATTGGTAAATTAGCAGAGCCCTTTCTTTGTCGGCGAGGAGATCTTCAAATTTGAGAGAGAGAGAGAGAGAGAGAGAGAGAGAGATAACGAGAGAAAAGAAAAACGAGACATTTCCTTCTTGCCATTACGCCTATCCAACCTCTGGTTGAGTGGCATGGGCCTCATTGCCTGGAATAGAACAAAAGAAATGTTTTCCCTACCCTGAACCAATTCTACTTTGTTTTGTGATCCGGCATAGGAAGTTGTTCCAGTGATTCGGACCGAGAGAGAAATTTATCCCTTTGGAGTTGACGTAACAATCTACGCGAGCCCCCCAATGAAGCGAACAGGTTTCCTATCATAATAAACATGAGTTTACTCAACCCAAAAAAAAAAAAAGTTTTGACTTGCTTATTGAAAAAACAAATGTCCTCTTCTTCCGAAGAGATGGTAAGAAAATGTTGCTCGCCAGCACACCGGGAAAGGAATCCTTTACTTGTTCGGATGGCGGTTGTAGTTCATGCTCTTCATTGGGAGACTCAGCAGAGCAGCGACTCGGGAGAGGATTTCAAGCAGCAGGAAGACAGGAGCTAGCAATCCCAAGACACATCACGACCTAGTAAACTAAGAAATTGATAGATTTCGATGAAATAGTTCGTTTGAAAATTTCCTGAAAAGCTAATTATAGGTTCTTGTCTCCATCGGGACAACATGGCTGTTATACTCATTACTAAACTTGTTGAAGAGATGAAATACAACCAAGGTATATCTGTTTTATCAAAGGTTGAATCGATCATTAGAAGAAGAATTAAGCCAAAAAATTAGGATACATTTTGGAAAAATAAAACTTCCATCAAAGAGAAGCAAATGAAAGGCTTTCATTAAAATTCTCGTAGAATCGGGAATGCAGATATCATTCTCTACATGCCAAATCATGAATCAAGTAAGAAAGCAAGACCAGCCCAAGAGTTACCTTAACCCCTGAACTAAAATCAAAGATAGATACAGAAAATCAGATTAAAAATTGGAAAAAGAAGAATCATCCATTTAAAAAGTATCCTCTTCTCTTTGGCCCATTTCCTTTCCTATACGTCTTAACCCAAAGATTTATCCCCGTGGCCGATTCTAGTAGCTAGTAGGTATTTTGCATGAGTTAAGAATATAACAAGCATTCCTTCTGAGACAGGATCAAACTCTTCTTTTGACTATAATTGGGCCCTGCAGTGGTTGAACCCCGTGAATCAGGCGTACTACTTTCCAACCTTGTGTAAACTTTTCAACTCTTATGATTTTTGCTTTGAGTTTAGTGATTCATATCAAAGAGAGTCTCATTTTAGTCACTCAACTAATCTACTCGTAGAGTGTTACTGGAGCTTTCCCTCTTTTCTTTACCGGAAAAGCCCTTAGGGCTGATCCTAAACTCAACAGGGAAGTTGTAATGGAATCGATGTCCACTTTGGATGTGGGAGTATTAATATGAGTAAGAACTAATGGACTCTTATATACTGCCCCACAAGGGGGTCTTTTCCCGTAGTTGGAGTGGATTAGAGCAACGTCTATCGCAAAAGAAAAGGCAGACTAAAAGAAAACGACATGAAAATCCTTTTTACGCCAGAATACGAAGAAAGGCCTATATAACTTGTTGGACCGTGATGTGGGATTATGGATTCCCGCGTCGTTCGATTTCATCTAGGATTAGGAACGAGTGTAATCGGACCTCCTCTTCTTGTTTTTTCGTGTACAACAACCTAAATTGCAAACGCCTAGACTGAATCTACTTCCATGCCTAGAGGAGCCGTATGAGACGGAAACTCCACGTACAGTTTTGAAGCCGAGCCTTTCCAAGAATGGGTTTAGGGACCGAATTGATGATTGGTGTAGGTAGGGCGGTCGGCCTACTACATGCACCTGTGGGGATTAATGTGCGAGACTGCGATCCACAAACTAAGGCATGAGACTTACCCTACGAGATACCTTAGGGGCCCAATATCTCAATAGCACCTTTGTCTAAACTTTCAAATGAGAAGACTTGTACCAGTACCCGTTAATTGCCACAATGGGTAGCGGGTTCCCGTTTGAGTTTAAGCAACGAGCTTCATGGATGCACGACCCAAAAGTCATCGAAGAAAAATTACTTTAAAGCTAACCATGCTAATGCAAAACCCACTAAGTTTAGACTCAATTTCAAGCCCATGTAGTCAAGTACTAGGAGAACTCAGCAAAATGGTGTATGTATAAGTGAAAACTTTGTCCACACTTTGCTAACTTACTTAGTTTGAACTTAAATTTGGACTGGCTAAGTGTGTTATATAAGAAATAGCAATGAAATAACTCTTGTAGACCGTTGTAGATTCCACGGATGGTCTCTATAGCGGCGGACGCGCGAGTCGTGCGATGATTGCACTAGGATAGGAGTCGCC
>JBBYHQ010000018.1:2844311-2871801 GCA_038382645.1 Spergularia azorica
ATATAATCTTTAAAAGATAAAATAATGAAATGGTGGCACGTGATTGGAGGGGTACACGGAGTGGGACACGAAAGTGGACAGGTGATCCGCACTGTTATTATTTGTTATTTTACTTATCTGAGGGGTAAATTAGAGAGTTAATAAAATTTGCCTTGGCTGCCTTAACAAAATCAGCACTCATTCACAAATGCGGAGGAATATGTTGTATTGTATGTAGAATCTTCTCAATATTTATGAGCTTTTAATTATAGAATTTGTACCATATTAACATCATTTTATTTTTCGAACCTAATTTCTTGCATGTGTATATCTTGGTTGACATGAAATCATGATCTCTGTCATTACGATGAAGAATGAAATAGTGTGTCCGGAAAATCAAAGTCTACATAAATAGAAGATATATAAGTACGTGCATGGAAGCTACTAACTTAAGTTAAAATTTTCTCAATCGACACATTGCACACAACCTACGTACAAGACACAGATATTTATCCTTGTCAAATCAAACATGTCATCACATAAGTTACTCCTATTCATCATAATCCTAATTGCTGGGATTGTCATTGTTGGAGCCCTGGCTATGTACATCTGGTGCAAGTGTAGGGCAACAAACTCGGCGAAGGCACCGGAAAATAAAGGTGGACATCCCGAAAATGAGGTTGTACAACCTCCGAATAATAATTTGCCACCCGCATCTCCGGTAAGCAGTCATGCGTCACCAACTTTATCTGAGCCGCCGGCATTCTCGGAAAACAATTATATGCCACCGTCGTCAATGTCTTCACCCGGAGAAGACGTATTCCATTCGATTATGCAATATTTTGGTTACGAAGATAGACACCCAAGCCCTTACCGTTCCCCTGTTCCTAGACACTATATGAGTTAAACTTCTAATATAAACTACTCCACTACTTTAGTTCTGGTCAATTCTTCCATGCCATTTGTTTAAAAAAATCCTCACTTATTTGAACAAATGGAAAGAATTGCCTAAATTGTAGGGCGTAAGAATAATTGTTAATCTGAGCACATTATTCATGTAATGTTAGCTAGGCTTTGGTCATAAACCTCTATTTTCATAACGTCGAGTACAATGCCGTACATTTGATTCCTCGCTCACTGCTCTTTTTCCAAATCATATATTTGTTGATAGAAACATTTTGAACCTTGATCATCATCATATATATGTCATATATTTTTCTGTAATTTTGATAAGTCGAGACCCAGGGGCGGAGCTAGGATTTAGTGAGAGGGGGTTCGGAACTGTTTTTTGAATAAAACATGTAGTAAAATTGATTTTCGCTAAATTTATGTATACTATACATTGCTTAACTATATGTCTATATATTACGTGTAATATAACAGGGGGTATTGTAGAAGTTTTTTTAGGTTAATTTAATACTCCGTATAGTTGAAGTTATTTAAATCTAAGTCTCATAGCGTAAAAAATTGAAAATAGAAGAAAGTATCACTTACTAAGCTCTATTAGATAAAAATAAAATGTTTGCCAAAGTAAATCGCAGTTATAACGTTGTCATAGCGGCAATATGGATAAATATTGAGGTTTGTAGCATATAGCGCAAGTTCGAATCTTGCTGGTGTAGCATTTTTGCTAATTTAATGAGCTAAAAAAAAAAAGAAAATTAAAATTCCTTTGGAAGGGAATCGAACCCGTGACCTGTGAGATATTGATATGCACAATGACCGCTACGCCAACTCAAGAGGATTTATATTTCCTACTACAACTGGTTTATATCTTTAAAGAGAGGGGGTTCAACTGAACCTCTTGAACCACCCTGGCTCCGCCCCTGTCGAGACCAAACCATCAAAATTAGGCCCACTGTGTTGTTGCCCCATTAGAACTGACCGGGCACAAATTAGATAAGTTTCGATCCAATCCTTGATCAACAGTTTGAAGGACATTTGGTATTTGGTTTAGACTTAGTCATGCTTTGAACCGACGCTCAACCCTTATTAACGAACCCCAAACTTAATCACGAAATTTAGCTTAAATGTAAGAAAGAGCACCTAATTCCTACTACCGCTACTACTATAATATATTTCCTAGGGCAACATTGAAAATTTGCCAAAGGAAAAATGAATGGCCTCTCTTATTTGAACAAATGGAAAGAATTGCCTAAATTGCAGGGTATTGTAAGAATTGTTGAAATGTTTAATCTAAGCAAATTATTCATGTAGTGTTGGCTAGGCTTTGGCTTTGGTCATAAACGTCTAATTTCATAACGTCGAGTATAATACTGTACATTTTATTTTTTGCGTAGTGCTCGATCTTTCTCTGGATAATATATTTTTGATAAAAACATTGTGAACTTGCACGGATGAGATCAAAGTTGAATCGAAATTTTAATGCAAAATCAAAACCATAGCATACATTCTCCACCCATAGTTCCCGAATTAGAGACCGAACCATCACAATTGGGCCCAATCTAGTCCAAAACAAATGAACTAGTCATTACCCCCGTTGGAACCTAACCAAACACGCATTAATAAGTTTCAATCCAATTCTCAATCAACAATTTGATGGACATTTGGTATTCGGCTTAGTCATGCCTTAAACCGACGCTCAACCCTCATTAACAAACCCCAAACATAATTAAGAAGCATTAGCATAAATGTAAGAAAATACCTAATTCCTACTACTCATATTTGATATTTCCTAGGGCAACATTGAAAATTGGCCAAAAGAAATGGCCAAAAATTCAACAGAAAAAGGGTGTCTAGTTAGGTGAAGATTTTTTGCGGACGTGAAAGCCCATTTGTGTAACGGAAGCTTTTTTATTTTGAAAAAATTATCTGGGAAACGACGACAACAACTTACTCCGCGCCCCTGCTTTGTCCCCATTTCTCTCTTCTCACCATTTTTTTGTCACTTCTCTCTCACTCTCTCACTCTCTCACTCTACTCCCCACTTCTTCACTCTCTCTCTCCAAAATAATTCCAGAAATATGAGCTTCTCAGAAATCTTCCGTCAAACTTGAACCATTTTAGCTTCTTCATTACACTTCCTCCACTCTTTTAAGGTAAGACATACTCTTCCCTTTTTCTCATTTCTTTTGTTTTTTCTTGTTCTATTGAGTTTGATTTTTATTTTTATTTTTTGTATTTTGAACTTAGAAATTAATTGATGAAATGGGTTTTTATCAGTTTTTTCTGAGGTGAAATGGGTATTCGTCAGATTTTTGTGTTTTTTTTAATTAATTAATTTTTGTGGGTTTTATTAATTACTATTACTATTAATTATCCGAACTAAAGTAGGGTTTTAGGGTTCCCTACACCTGAATAAAAGCCAAATGATGATTACTTTTGAGGTTCTTTTTTTGTGTAATGTAGTAGTTAAACTTTGGTCTTAAGGTCATAAAAATGTGGGTCTTTTTCACCTGCTTAAAATCTAATCAGCTTTATATTTTTATACTTTATTTAATTAATTAAAACCCAACATTATTATTTCTACTTGAATGAAGCTTGTACTTAGATTAGCAATTTAACATGGTTTGTCATTATTATTTGGAGGTGGGTTTGGTTTAAAGGACACGAAACACGACCCTTTAATTGATGCAGATGGGTTTCGAATCCTACTTATGGGTTTGATTGTCCTAAATTCCTAACTATGATAACCTTTGGCATGTGCTAATGCCCCTTAATTCTCGGCCAAATTGCAAAGCAACTAATAATACTAGGAAACATAACAAATGTGTTCTTCCAAGAATGTCCTTGCAGTGGGCCCCTAAATTGACTAATCATGCTTCACTTACAAGCTTTATAGGTCCAAGCAAAAGAACCCATCAAGGGCAGAGAGAGTAATTTTGTAATTTTGCATGAGCACAAGAGTTACTGTGAGAGACACTGAGAGACAAAATCTTATGCATTACACTTATATACTTACCTACTCCTCGTGCTGACAATAATGTTTTGCTTGTATCAAACCGTTGGGATGGCATTTCAATAAATTTATACTACTAAGTATTAATAAAAAAGGGTGAAAAAGAATGACTTTGTTTGGTGTTGTAATATAAACATGATGGGGAATTAGCGATGAGTTATTTTGTGAACCATATTGAATTTTGTCATGTGGATGTGCATTGGATTCTTTTTACTGACATTTTTTCTTTTCTCTGATCATTTTGTAAGGTTTTGTGGGTCCCAAATTGCATTCATTGTGTGAAGATCTTATACCCCATTTGCAAAATTTTATACCTTTGTGTTTGTGTTAAAGGAGGATTGGAGATTCACCATGCAGTCTACTAAGGGAAGGTAGTTTATCTCTTTCTCTTGAAATGTGCATTTTCTTCTTACTGCTTTTAGTGTGATTTTGGTGTTTGTGTTTTTGTAAATGGTTTTGACTTGAAGTATGAAGTTTCTTGTTCAGGTTAGTGGACTGGTGGCATTGTTTGTTAGAAAAGGTAGCTTGTTGAGTTTGAATTACGACTCGAATCGACCTTGTTCAGATGTTGATCATGTGATCTTGCTTTGTGGTTGTGTAACTTTGCTTGGTTGTTGTTGTTTGAAGTTATGAAAAAGGTTTGGTGACCTTGCTTTGGTGTATGTGAATCGGGTTTTGTGGGTTTTTACAGATTGTTTTGCAAAATTGTGGTGATATTCTCGATAATGTGGTAATGTAATTACTTGTTTGGTAGCAAAGTGTGAAGAAAGTGTCGAATGCTGTATGTCGTGTCGGATTAATGAGAAGAACCAACCCTCCAAGCACGTAACGGGTCACTGCCCATTAGCGGCCATGAGATGTCCAATATATTTGCTTGGTCTGTTTGATTGGGCAATAAGCAAAGGTTGTGAGACCTTGCTGTGGAGTCGAGGAAGTTTGTTTTACGGATTTTCATTGATCCTTCATTTGCAGATTCTGATGGATAATGTAGCTATTGTTAGGAATGCAATTATCTATCAACTCTCTTCGTGCAGCCATTTGTTTTCAAATAAACTATTTTGAGTTTATGCGGTGCTAGATCTTGATTGTTTCTTTGTCTTGACTGTAATGGTTGATTGAGGAAGACAAGTATTAGGAAGTACCGAAGAAATGAGTCAACTGATATTAGAGGAGAGGACCACTTTGATTGTCTATTTCTCACTACTTAGTTAACATGAGGGTTTGTCCTTTCATTTAAGGATGTGTTTGTTTTATGTATCTTTCTGTTATGAGGAGATAATTTCATGGGGTAGGCGTAAGTACCTTTCGCAGGGACCATAAGTGATAACCCTATGTAATGAACGCGATGGAAGGTTCTTACTATCCTGCAAATATGGGAACCAAGAGGACTGTTTTGTCGAATAATTTTCTTTAACTAGCTTAACACATAGCTTAACTCCCCTTTGTCTGTGCTGTAGTTTTTGCTAAGTCTAATCCTGTTTGTAGCTATCCTGTTAAAGATGAAGCTCAGAAGTTGTGTGGTATCAGAAGCTCATAGATTGTATCCGTTCTGAAAGGGGATACTTAATCTAGTTTGTATGGTTCTTTTTGAGGGTGGTTGTTATCTTGCTATGGGGTTCATCATGACTGTTGTTTGATACAATTGACCTAGTTTTGAATGCCAGTAAACTCCCAGCTTTTTATCTGGTTTGTTGGCGATGATAGTTAGCCTGACGTGTTTATGTTCTTGTTGGTTACGGAGTGATTATGCTGTTCATGTTATATTGCTATCCATATGGATTCGTTGTATTAGGCTGTTAGCTATCAGGCATCAGCTGTTCGCCTGTTCATATGGTTGGTAAATAAATGTCATTGTAATTCTGCTGGCCATACAATCTTCATGATTTAGTCTTGGACTCTTTTCTTTCAATTTGGATGCAAATGTTACAAGGTTGAGATTCTTTCCTGCTGTTTACAATTCGTTCATAAATCACAGCCAAATTCAAGTACTAATTGAGTTTGTTTTTATTCCTATGAGGTGTTTATCTAATATCCATAGTCGTGGGCTCGTGTTTGTAATGTGGAACTTGTATTTGATTTCGATATGTTTCTAGCTGTAGCTTTGACTTATAGCATGTAGTCTCTGTGTGGTTCCACTGATATGGATTCAATTCTAATTTGTATAAGCAAATTAACCTATGTTGATATCTAATATCATCGATTATTTCCATAAGCAGAGCAAGCCCCAAGGAGTCACCCCAAAAGGTCTCCCCACGACCTGCAAGACAACTTAAAATCCCAGTTGACAGCAGTTCTTCGTCTCCATCAACAACTGCGGCTGCCAGGACACCAAAAGATAAGAGCCCAAAAGTGACTGAGCGTAGATCACCAAGAAGCCCAATTTGTGAGGTAGTGTCCCCTTATTACTTTAAAGCCTTTCAGTTTATAGTTCAAAACTTGCGATTCCTCGTCTTGACAATACATACAAGCATGTCCATGTGAAACTTTGCCGGGAATTGATTAGAAACACGCGGTGTGCAATAACGCAGCGTAGAGAAGTTAATTACATGCAGTAATAGCAGTGGTGGGATTCACTTTGTGTGCCTGGCAACATTTGACCTGTACTGCACTTCATAATTGTTTTTCTTGACCTTTTTATTCCGTTGCATCTTACAGAAGAAGCGTCCCAGCAAACTGTCTGAATTGGAGTCCCAGATTTCCAAACTACAGAATGATCTGAAGACGGTGAAAGACCAGTTGATTGCATCCGAGTCCTTGAAAAAGGAAGCTCAGGCTGATGCTGAAGATGTCAAAAGGCAGCTAGCAGATGTGTCATTGAAATTGGAAGAAACTCAAAAGCAGCTTTCTGAGCGTTGTGCTTCGAAGGATGCAAGTGTCATAGACCAGCAGGACATTTCTCAGGAGGAGCAAGAGTGGGAATCTAAAATTGAGGCTGTTCGCAAGCAGCAGTGTGATGATTCTGCTTCTTTGACCTCAGCCTTGGATGAGATTGAGAAGCTTAAAGAACAATTGGACAAGGTCTCTGAACTGGGGGATGCAGAAGACAAGCAGAGGGATACAACACAGGCTGAGCTCCAGAGCTTGAAAAACAATCTGGCTCATACTACTTCCCTTGTCGAAAGCATGAAAAACGAGCTAGACCAGGCCAAAGAATCTGAAGCTCAAGCACAAAACCTGGTCAAGCAGACTCTGCTGCAACTAGAAGCTGCTAAGGATACTATCAATGCACTCAGATCCGATGTCGTCTCCACAGAGGCTTATGACACCATTGCTTCTGAACTACAACAGTCAAGGGCACATGTGAGCTTCCTGGAAAGTTTTGTGGACAATCTCAAGAAAGTTAACAGTGTAAATTCTGCTGATCCTACAGATGGTCAGAAATCAGAGGATGAGTCAAAAAAACACTGCGCTTTAGATGTCGAGGAGCTCCAAAAGGAACTGCAAGCAACAAAGTCTGAAGTGAGACAGCTAAGATCGGCTCTGGAAGCAGCTGAAATAAGATTCAATGAAGAGCGATCCCATAACAGCATGCAGATTAAGAGTGCAGCTGAAATGTCTGACCAGATTAAATCTCAATTCAACGTAAGAGAGGCTGAGCTGGAGGAAGAGCTTAAGAAAGCAACTGCGAGCATTGATGAGCTAAAGGCAAGCCTGATGGACAAGGAAACAGAATTGCAGTGTATTTCAGAAGAAAATGACAACCTGAACACAGAGCTTAAAAAATCTGAATTGTGCAATAGAGATCAGGAATTCGGAATTGAGCTGATGAAGTTAAAGGAACATGTGGCTGATATTAAGGCGAGTTTGATGGATAAGGAGACAGAATTACAGAGAACATTGGAGGAGAAAGAAGTCCTAAAACTAGAGATAAGGAAACAAGAATCAGACAAGGGTGCAGAAGCAAACCAAATTGCTGCTGAGGTGGATGCATCCCGAGCTGCGGAACAAGAGGCTTTGGCAAAGCTTGGCTACATGATGGAAGAGGTAGATAAGAGTAGCAGGAAGGCAGCAAGATTTGCTGAGCAACTGGAGACGGCTCAGGCAGCAAATTCAGATATGGAGGCTGAGCTGAGGAGACTTAAAGTGCAGTCTGATCAGTGGAGAAAGGCTGCAGAGGCTGCTGCTTCTATGCTTTCACCAGGAGGCAACGGGAAGTATGTGGAGCGTACTGGCTCAATGCCTGTGTCAGGCAAGTATAGTCCTGTTGGTGGGAGGATCAGTTCGCCATACTTAGATGACTATGACGACGATTCCTTCAAGAAGAAGAATGGTAATGTCCTGAAGAAGATTGGAGTCTTGTGGAAGAAGCCGCAGAAATGATACTTCAAACCAGGCAAGCTTAATGCTGTTACTTTCATTCATCTTTATGCTCCGTAGTCATTCATGTTTTCATGAATCACAACTAAACTAGCATTTCTCTTTCCATCAACAGATCTTGTGCGCTCCTAGTTGTAGAAGCTTGATGAAGACGCCATGTAAGTTGGTCATTGTAGACCCTTTTGCAGCATCCATGTTTAAGTTCTGTCTGATAAACGCCTGCTGAATGCTGACGCGTTGTAGCAATCCTAGTTATGGCCATGTATATTATTTAGGACCTCTGGGGTAATGGAGCAGTTCTCTCTTTTATGGACTGCTTTTTTTGGCAAGTCCGCATCTGTATTTCTCGTTTACTAATGTCAGACTTGCTATTTATGTCATGTTCATGTATCTAATTAAATTGGATTACCATCAACTTAATGGACCTGTGTTTAAGTTTGAACTTCTGACCTCGAGGTCACAAGTTCCGGCCACCCTGTTGGCCCCTCTCTTCATATGACGGCTCAACCCGCAAGGTTGCACTTGACCCTCTATTTGTAAATTGAGCCAGGCCACTAGGTTGTGTCTTACAGAAATTCGGTCAGTAACTATGCCGATGTTGCTAGTATGGAGTACCATTTATGAAACTTGTTGGAACATACCACGTAATAGACAAATTTTCGAATTCAACATCAGTCTTTACCATGAGAATTGAGAAGGGGTCACTCGAACGTATCTAAATAGATATTATCTTTATATATGAATCCCGGTGTCGTTCAATCCTATTACCGGAGTGGTACGCAGACAACCTTCCTTCTTGCCTTATCACGGGTTCTATTTATGAAAGCTACGGAGTTCTGTTTTGTTTGATCAAATGTAGTTTACGTAAGCTACACTCGTCTTTCACATTTTGGCCCATAATATTTTTCCGTCTATAAAATGCTAATTGCCACAAACTTTTGTCTTCTCATTTGTTATCATTTTTCGAATACCAATTATATAATGACATTTTCCAATATCAATTATATCGAGGAATAGAAATCCACATTTATAAAAAGAACAAAAACATCTAGATCATGCAAATATCACTATCAGAAAATCCTCACTCATCAAGGATAGGCATGGAATGATCATTTTAATAGAACATGTGAAAATCCAGCCCAAATTGGTGAAGAAAAATGACCCATATAGATAATGGTGGATGCATATGTGTATCACATTTTCTAGCAAGTCTCTCTGTTTACACGGGAGTAACATTCTCCCCATGAAATTTTTATATATAAAATTATTACATTGACGTAGAGAATATTCGACAAGAAAACGAGAAATTAATTCACCACCAAAAAAAAAAAAAAAAACGAGAAATTAATTATATCTAAAGCAATCTCGTGACTTGGCACGTATGTTTTGTTGTCATGTAACAATCTTTTTAACCGATTACTTTGCAAACATTGATTGTTTAACGCATCACTAAATGTATTTATTTGTTTATTGTTACATGGACTTAATTGAACAATCTTCATATGGGGATTGATTGATTATTTACTATCTACTGTACGGATTATTTAACATCCATTATCGTGTCGACTGTCTAGTAGTCTTCAAATCTAAACCTTGCAATTAGAAATTAACCTAAATTGTTACTTAATTATCTCTACACATATTTACATTTCAGTTTGTTACAATAGTCTTGAAAATGATAGTGAGTGTTTTTTCAGACCAACACCCTCACCTATTACAAGCTCAACAATTCATTTCTTTATGCATTTTAAGTTGCAAGGTAGATGTTTTTTTTATTTTATTTTATGAAAGCTCATGAAAGATTAAGTAAGTTGGAATGTCACAAAAGTATAAACATTTTACATAAAAAGTATAAAACTTACCAATAAATAATTTATCTAAGACAAAATTTCAAAGCTAACTCGATTATGCAAATTCTAGGGTGAGATGGTCTCATACGATGAGACCTCTCACAGTCTCACACATTTTAAAAGTAACTACTCCCTCCGTCCCAACTCAAACGCCCCATGAGATTTTTGTAGTGGAATAAGAAAAATTAATATAGTAAGTTGAGTGGGAGAATATTGGGGAAAAAGATGAGAGAGAATGTGAGGATGAATAAAAATAGGAGAGATAATGTGAGAGAGGATGTAATAATTTAATAAAAGTAGGAGAGAGAAATATGTCCCAAAATAGATGGGGTGTTTGAGGTGGGACGTCCCGAAATGGAATATGGGGCGTTTGAGCTGGGACGGAGGGAGTATTACTTTTCAAAGCCAAATTATTTCAAATGTAACATGCTAATTTATCAAAAGTCACTGATTAATTGGTCTCTTACGATGAGACGGTCTCACGGTAGAATTACTGCGATTAGTGTACAAAACTCACATAATTAAGATTCTTCTATAAAGTTTACCTAAGTTGAAAAGAAAATATATATAAAAGGATTTTTCTAACGTGTGCCCATGGGGCACATGATAAGACTTAATATCCTTCCTTAATTAAGTGATATTCTCCTGAGTTAATCAAAAAGATTCCACAATTTGTCGTAAATAAAATGGGCGTATCTTATGTCTCATTTGTTTTCTTAGTTTCAAAAATGTTTACAAATTTAATTTTGTATTGCGTTTAAACATTTTTGAGAGGTTAGATAAGTACGTGGAGTATATGATTTTGAAAAAGACAATTGTTTCTTTTTGCATTATAAGGATAAACCTATACATGTTCCAGTGGTAAGGCCACCATCATGACCTCTATATTAAAACCTTAGGTACACTCGACCCAACATATACAACACCAGTTCAGTCAAAATGGCCAAGTGAATTAAAGTCGTTCAACATCCTGCCACCGCGGCCTAAGAGAACAAGGTCTATCTTCATGCATGGTGGAACAACCCTTCTTCATTGAAAGTAGTTAATACACCTCTACTAGGATTTGAACTCATGCTAGGATTTTGAACATTTTGTGGACTCTTCAAGGGTAGGATCAATTGGAGCAAGTTTTATGTATAACTGGTCGAGTTTACTATAAACGTAAAACTACAAAGGGCATGTTCAGTGTCACTAGATGGCGTTATAGTTTTTGTTTTGTTTTTGGGTAAATAATTTATTTAATTGAGTTACAAAATTGATTTTAAATCGGTTGTTTCTATAATAGTCATACAGATAATGAAAACTGACAATAACTGGAAATCATTTTTTTATGATTTTCAGAAGCGGGACTTTTGTATTAAAAAAAAACATAAAATAGAAAATGATACCAAACAGGCCTAAAATTTCTTTTGAAAACAAATAAAAAGCTATACTCCAATCCCTCGGTCTTTCTTTGAACATCCCATATACAAAACGCACCTTTATTGAGAGGGTGTCCACACAAATCGGTTAACCAAAGTTCCAAAAAAAATATACGATATTTTGCTTAGATTCTTATTTAACTCGTTATGTAATTTTTTTGTAACTTTGATTAATCGATTAGTGCACGGGATTAATTTGGCTATGGGTGTTTAAGAAAGACGGAGGGTGTATATGGTAGATTAACGGAGTTATCTTTCCATTTCAGTGAACTCGAGTAAAAAAAGTATTTTCTTTTTAAAAACTCTAAGGGATCTCAACGAAAATTCTATGGTCATTACCGCCAGTGGTAATCACCATAAGAAAATTATATTTTAATAGATTTAGCTATTTAATTAATTAATAGATTTTAATATACATTTTTATTGGGTTGTGTTTGCCTTAACCTCATTGCTCATCCCCGTCGTTCATTGCTAATGGCCTCTACTACTGTTCTCCACCATTGTTGCTTGCAAGTTTTAACAATGGATCGGAATAGAATTCTACTACTGCCCTTACGAGCCCTGCTTCAAATCTTATGACACTCTCATCATCAATTACTTATGCACTAAAGAATCCATTAATGGCGGTTGTCAATCTACATGTGTCTAATTTATTCTTCTGAAAATGAGTTTTACACAGCCACAAAAATCAGGTTGATCTTGTTGCGAAATTGCTCTAGAGAAAAAAGCAAAAACTCATAATAATCCACATGCATGGGATAAGGAAGTGGCTGAATTAGCCATGCGTGGGATGGTATATGCAACTCATAATCCACATGCAACTAGAGATTCTACACCATGATGATTAATATTGTGTCTTTTTTTTAACATAAAATCATCGTTGGTACAGTAATGGCTAATGAGAATGGGGCTACATGCTAATTTCGTTGATTTAACCTAATTCATTGAGAAATTTAAGCCAAACATGTACCTATTTCTTTAATTTTTTTATGATATACTCCCTCCGTTCCCCTTTAAACACCCCCAACCAAAATACTCCCATGTTGAGGAGGGTGTACACGTTAATCGGTTAATCAAAGTTTCAAAAAAATTGCATAGTGAGTTAGATAAAAATCTTAGCAAAAATTCCATGCAATTTTTTTGGAACTTTGATTAACCGATTAGCAAAGGGGGACGGGGGGAGTAACTGTTAGATATTCTTTCCATAAATTATTATAGCAAAATATTGAATCATGTTAAAAAAGTATTTTCTTGTGGTATTTACCACTAGCGGTAATGACCATAGAATATTCGGGATCTCAATCCCTCCCCAAAACAAATGCAATGAATAAGAAATTATGCTTCTAAATAAAACAAGGTGGAAAGAAATGTTATGAAATATTATATTTTTGGATATCTCTGTCTCTTTCGCCGGCAATGTTATGGTCGGCGCTGGTGGGAGACGATGTTTGGTGGTGGTCTTTTGGTGACTAGTGTGGGGGTTTGTTCATTTGTTTAGTGTTTGTGGTGGTGGTGAAATTTATAGTAGGGTATATGTGCTAGTAGGCCATTAGATATATAGAGTCTATTTCGTGGTTTGTAGTTTAAACAAGAGTATAGGTCAATAATTGCATATGGCAAAAACTTATCTAAATAAAAGTGTTATCATTTGAAAGAAATTTGGCATAATGATGGAAAGTGTAACAATTGAATGAAACGTAGGAAATATGAAGTATATGGAGTAATAACTGACAAGTAATAGATCGAATAAACATTTTTTTTTCAATTCAATAGTCCCGTGATTTTTCATATATTGTTGTTCTATGGACAAGTCGATCAGAAAAATTCACCATCTAAAATCGTTGTTGAATAATCTATACATTTCTAGAACGTGTACAAGATGACGGAGGAAAGTGGTATGATGTTCATTTTCCAGGGAAACAATAACACAAAAGAGGTTTGTTTCCAAGGGAAAAAATAATACAATTACCGGTGCATATGCACAACATATTGCTCTCTAATTTTAGAGCAATCATATCCACAAAACTATGACGTGGGATAATAACTCCACCATTTTCCACTATTTTTTTTTTTATGAGCAAGTATACTGCACACATTGTCACATAAGTACAGAACTATGCGTCGAGTTAAATAACTCCACCATTTTCCGCTATTTTTGGATAATCAAACTTGCTAGACAGTGGACATACACGGTATTGTGAGTAGCAAATCTTGCTTGTTAACTCTTAACGTAAGTAGAAGTAGAGCATCACTGTTACCGGAGAAGGTTGGCATGCAGGAATCTACGAGAAGAGTAGGGACAAGATATCATCGGGATTGGTCCAATATTATAAGATTGACCAGTCAAGATAGATAAGTGGGTCAAAGAAAAACATAAAAGAAAGCGAACGGGTTACAAATGTGGGGGACATTGAAGCTGACACAAATTCGGTTTAGATTTCATCTTTGGTTGCTACATCTCTCAAGCAAAGTATCTTCTTTCACAATTCACATTGCCCAGCTTTGATCTTCTTCCCACGCTCATCACTACATACCCCCATCTCTGCATTACCGATCCATCACCTAGGGTAAATATATTTGGCTATGAGAGGGAATTTTGGCCTTTCACTGTAATCTTCCGTGCACTTTCACTCACAATATTTTATCTCTAATGGAAATGAGACAGTGGGAGTGTAGTAAGATCGAGGTGGAGTGTCAGTAGTCTTCAATTTGTCTTTTTTCTTATTTGTAATCGATATTGTAACACATGTTTCGGTTGAAAGTCGATTCATTTAGCACTTGTGTTCAATTTGTATATGTTCATTTAAAGAGAGCAAAACTTAAGGTTAGAGTACAATTCAACAACAAAATAGTTACTACTCCACATGTTACAATTGATACCGCTCTCCTAGACATATGGCACCTTTTCATAACATCTACGAAAATGCTAATTTGGGGGCATTAAAATTTCGCCTTAAAATTACACTAGAATTTAGACCAATACATTTAGTTCGGATTTGAATAAGATAAAACCACACGGAATAATAAAGTTGTTCCTTTGAATTTATGCGTTGTTGCATTTCATAGCTCGACCTAATGTAGTTAGCTAGATTGAATGAAATCTACATTGTTGTTAACCATATTATACCATGTGCTAGAATCAAATTGAGTCATCCTATGAATATTTGTACCCCTGTGTCCTAAGAAATTTGATCCAGAGCACATGAGCTCCACTGAGCAGAATGATCAGCCAATCAAATAAAGATCGATCGGCTATTATCATCCGATTTGCTTTTCATCTAGTTTAGTTTAATAAAGCTTATAAAATGTTTTGAAATAACCAATAAAGGGCTAGATCATCTAATAAGCTTATAAAATGTTTCAAATGTACTATACTTTGAAAAACTTGTCCATGATTATCAAATGTACTCCGTCTATCCAGTTTAAACACCCCATACCCAAATTATCCCCGTGTTGTGGAAGTATACACATTAATTAAATCGGTTAATCAAAGTTACATAACAAGTTAAATATGAGGTTTAGTAAAAAATTTATGTGATTTTTTTCGTAATCTTGATTAATATAGCGTGTACACCCTTTTATGAGGGCGTGTTTGTGCAATGGGGTTTTCAAACTCGACCACGGGAAGTATGATTAGGTAAATTAAGCTACTATTAAATTGAGATTTAGAGCGAAACACCGGTGAACTAAGATAAAAACTTGTAAAATTGTGTCTTAAAATATTTGCAGGAGTATGTTGCTTTATTTTTAAAAGATCTAAAGTTGGGGACATAGCCATTTTAGGGCAATATTTTAGGACCAGCGCCAATATCCAAGCACCAACCAACCCAATGTTTATAAGATGTCATCTTCTGTCAATGGACCAAAACAATGATTGACCCACTTGATTCTTTTCGGATTCTAAGTACTCATATAGTCATAAGATAACGAACTTTAAGAATTGTAAATTGTGATTGTGCCCAAACAATTTAATACCAAATGTTTTGAGATGTAAAGGACAAAAATGATTACTCTTCTATGAATTAGATAGAGTACTAGACAATCAAATATTTAGATGGTTTGTAATCTTGTATAGTTGTATGTAGTATACACAGTTACACCCTCTATATAGCTTAAGTGTTTGAAAGTTTTATGGGTTAAATTGGATTTTAAATTTCTATATCATTATGGTATTTTGATTATTCGAGAACTGAAACATGTACCATGAAAAATGAAGAATTCAATGACAATCACTACTCAACTATCTCTCCGCAATTATATATCCACTTTTATTTGTTGAATTTAAACCTTTGCCCTAAATTGACCTTCATTTTGCTTAGATTACGGATAAGTAGTGTTGTTATGCTCGCCCTAATCATAAATTTGCTCTTATCTGAAAAATTAAGGTATATGTTATAGAGGTGTATTTACTATAACTACTCCAAATTAAGGTCTTCATAATAATATATAACAATATTCTTATTCAATTGTGCAACGTAGGTATCTTCTAGTTTAAAATTGTTAGTATCTAATTTAATTCGAATTCAAACTAAATATTTAACAATTCAAATGTACAAACGAGTAAAAGATCAGTTTAGTGAACGTACTGTAAATGTTAATGTAAATAAACAATACAATAGAAATGGGAGAGACAGTTGTCCAGTGACCCAAAAAAAAGCAAGTTAGGGGCCCTAGTAGCCACTATGTCTGAATTTCGATAGTTACAGATTTGTACTGCTTCCTCCAAATTCCTTGCTTCACCTTGAAGAATGGAACCCGAAAAGATTAAAAAAACTCAGTAAGGGTGTCCCTTAACACTTAGTCACTACAAACAATAATATTTTTGTAAGCTAAAAGTGATTGTATCACCCTCAAGTCTTGCGTTCATATTTTGTCATAGCTAGTATTACAAACTCCAAGCTTTTGCCTTTTGGTATCCTTCGATTCTTTTTCATACTCTTTCTATTTTGCTCTTACGAAATTGAAGTCTATGTGTATGTACTATATGAGTAAAATCCATCCTAGTTAATTGACTTCGAGAACAAAAAAAAGATCTGTTCTTAGTACTATAATACTCCGTAGTATCTATTCATACAATGTATTTTACGTCTTTTTTTGTTGTTGTTAAAAACAATTATACGATGATTCCATCTCATTCACCAAGTCATTTAGATCCCACTCGTACACAACCATCACAAGTATGCATGGTATGAGTATCAATTTAACCACATTTTAGCCAAACTGAAACACGAGTTCGTCCCAAACCCCCCTTATCATAGACATCCCATCCACATATGACATAACCTTTATAAACCCTATCTAAGATTGATACAACTAACAACCAGAATTGACCTCAAATTGATTCGACCTGAATATGATCAACTATCTTTGTGCCTATAATAACCAAATGTTGAATGTAAACATACCGTAGAGAAACCAACTATGACACTACCTGTAGAACTCGAAATATCGAAATAGCCTAACCAAATAGACCGAGATCACTTAAACGTCAATATCGTCCCTACTCGAAACCGATTTGATCCTGAACGAGGCTATCTTTGTGCATATAACTAAATGTTGAATGTAAATCTACCGTAGAGATACCAGCTATAACACAACCTATACCGAACTCGAAATAGCCTAACCAAATAAACCGAGATCGCTTAAACCTCAATATCGTCCCTACTCGAAATTGATTCGACTATGTGCGTATAACTAAATGTTGAATGTAAATCTACTAGAGAGAAACCGACTAAAACACAACCTCTATCGAATGATATCGTCTACCAAAAAATACCGCAACTACTGAAACCTCGATATCGTCCCTACTTGAAACCGATTCAACCCAACCAACCAAACAACCAACAAACCCAAGGCCATATCTAATGCCTCGTCACTCTGTGCATCCATCCGCAACAAACTGTATAGAAAAACGAGAGAATTGCCGTACATCACCCTGAATGGGCAATGTCAGTTGACAAAGGGGTGACCCACAACTTCAGAAATAACAAATCACGCTAGTAGGACCCACTTACCCCTAGGGGGGAGGGGTACCCCTCGTTACCGTCAGGCAAGAAATTTTCCATGCTTATATCAGCAGCGTGAAAACCAACTCCATAAAACACACAGCATCGATTTTCCCGTACCTCTCTCTCTCTCTCTCCTTGTAATCATTACTAATCCCTCTCTCCTCTCTCCTAATCTTCTACAAGAAGCCTCTCTTTATTTATTTACCCACCCCTTCCTTCCTTTCCCTTTCATTTTGCATGACAACTTCCCCCTTCTCTCTCTAAATCAAGAAACTTTCTCTCTCTAGATTATACTAGAACCAAATAAAGTACCTTACTTCCTAGTGAATTTCCTCTAAAACAAAAGTTTGGATTAATCAAGAAATGGATTCGTCTAGTGTACAACTTCATCAGGTAATTTTGTTTTTTTTTTTTTTTTTTGTTACATGTAGCTTGTTTTAATTGTTTATGTATCACACTATCATGATTTGAACTGACGATTCACACCTCATTGTTGTATAGCATGTTTGATTGATAGTCGGTTATCTTTAGAGGAGTTGTTAAGATATAAAATCAGCGACCGTGTGTTACTTGTTTACGGGTCTGAACAAGTCGATATGGTCATGTAAAAAAAAAATTGACTCAACCGAAAATCTAAGCCGATGATTATCACTTAACTAATGGTTTCTCTTTACATTTTTTTAATTAATAGAAAATCATGCATGTTTGAAGTATATATATAAACCTCCTTTGATCAAAATTGTTACGTTTGTATTTTAATTTCCGGATGACGTGACTTCTTCCATACTCAATTTACGATTGATTCTACTTTAATGTGTGTAATTGTGGAGCTATGGCTTTAATTATTACTAGGATTATGTTCTAAATTTTGTGTCCTAGGTTGATTTTTGAGGTTTTAATTTAAATGGTAGGAAGAAATCCGAAATTTAATTGAGCTCTAATTGTTTTCCCATTCCAACCTATGTAATTTTTAAAGTACATTTTTATTTTGGCATATATATAGTAACTAATGTATTCCACCAAATAGGCACAAACGCGTTTATGTGCATCATGAAACTAACAAGGACGAGAAACCTACTTGCTTATAAGCATCCTAGGAAAGTCACACTTAATATTTCGACACGAAACTAGCTCCCAATCCCACACATGTTACAACACGGGAAATCATTTAGTTTCTATATAGACAAATTAGAAATGTTCTTTAGGACGAATTCATTTGATTGAAATTAAACGAGAATGAACGTGTTACTATTTAGTACACCCATCTAATTTAATCCCGTTCTTGCATCGTTACTACATTGTTAATTAATTAATTAATCTTCCTAATTAGAAAGTTGTTTAAATTTTTATTTTTTTGCAAAAAATTTCAGGAAATCATGGACTCACAGTCACTAGACAGCATGCTAATGTGCACGAAATCGGAATCCGATCAGCAACACCAGCAGCAAGAGAAGAAGCCGAGGCCGGCCGACGAGCAAGCATTGAAATGCCCAAGGTGTGATTCAAGCAACACAAAGTTCTGCTACTACAACAATTACAGCCTGACTCAACCTAGATACTTTTGCAAGTCTTGTAGAAGGTACTGGACAAAAGGTGGAATTCTGAGGAATGTTCCAGTAGGGGGAGGGTGCAGGAAAAACAAAAGATGCTCCTCAGCTTCAAGAAGAAGCAACACCCCTGATCATCTCCACAGTCTCATCACATCACCAACTTCCTCATCTCAACATTTAATCTCACCCTTAACCTCATATGACCACCACCATAACAACAACAGTGCTCATGACCTCACCCTAGCCTTTGCCCACCACCACCAAAATGGAAACATTCCTATTTTAGGGAACTCTGGAAATACCCATTTTGACCTTTTTGGGAATCACTTCTCTGGGAATTTACTTGACTCATTAAGGTCTGGCCTTGTTCACCATGATCACAACAACAACAACAATAACAATAATAATAATATTAATAATAATGGGCTTCATTTGTACTATGGTGGCAATTTGGAAAATGTGGAAAATGGTGGGGGTAATGTTGTCAATGATTTAAGTCATGAGGATCATCAGCACCAACAAATGGGCATGCACTTTGATCTTCTGCACCACCAGAATCACAACCACCACCAGCAGGATATCATGAGCAATGGGTCTTCCGGGGCGTCGACGCCGACAATTAAGCAAGAATTGGGTGATCACAATGGACCATCATCAGTTCTTTTAAACTACATTATGAATGGTGGTGGTGGTGGTGGTGATCAGATGGATCATCATGCACCTAGAGAAAGTTGGAATACTGGAGTTCTTGGCTCTTCTTGGCACAATCTCCTTCACAGCCCTCTAATGTAGGTCTTAATTAAATTGGCATTTTTAATTAACTTGTTACATTAGTACAATGTAATGCCATGGAAAAATACCAAGAAATTAGGGGGAAACTCATATTTTAATTAGTTTCATCTCTCTTTGCTAATTATATGGGTGGGGTGGTTTTAATTTAGGGTTCTTTAATTAATTTCTTTGTCCTTAGGATGGAGGGATTATTGTGGTAGCTATAGTTAGTAGTAGTACTTAGATACTTAATTAGGGTATGTTTGTTATTTCTTTACTTCTTTTGTGAGGGGGTTTAGTATGTCATTTAATTTGTTCTTGTATTGTAATGGTTATTGGTAAAGCTTTTGGATTTCGTTTCAATGTTATCAAATTGTGATTTCGCACGAGTGTAATTTCCATGTGGTTTTCCAAATGCCGAGCATAAATCCACGCGTAAAATGAACTGAGTGCCGCATGTAGCTCACGTGCCAGACAAAGAGCAACGTGGCTCAATTCATTTCACGCACGAAAGTATTACCATCTTTTTCATATTATGACATCTGCGTAAATTAATGAATCAGACTTTAAATTAGGGGATCATGGTTTGAGTCTTCAATAATCTTGATAAGACCAAATCTTCAATGGTAAAACATACAAGTACTAGTAGTACTTTAATTTAGAAGATGTTTTGTTGGTGTTGTTATGTGTGTTTTTGTCTCACATGGTATATAATAGATGATCCAAGTGTTATTATGTGAAGGGAAGGTGCAGAGGAGTGGAGGAAGAATGTTTTCCCAAATAAAGGATAAAAGTTGGTGAGGGTGAAACATTGAAAGTGATGTGTCATGGGTCTATTATTGCTGCAACAGATCTTAGACTCTGTCACTAAGTTTTGGATTTTGGAATGAATGAGATATCTCTGTCAAAAGACAAAGTGTGTATCTGGATTTGAAAATAATCAAGACTTGTGTTCTCGAGAAATTCGTGCCTCATTATTTTATCAATCAACTACTAACTGCAAGTTTATACTATACGATTATGAATTGTCCCAATTAAATACTTGTAGTGCATGGTGTGCTGGTTGGTGCATTTTGTCTATTTCTTCTTGTTTAATATCCATATTGGTATTCACCGAAATTTTACTATGACTACATCTAGTTTTCACTTGACAGTGTAAAGAATAGTGTATTAGTCTCACAATATGTATTTATAAATGATAGAGCTGAAACCATTTGGGTTTTCTTATTGCCTAATTTGGCAAATCACACGTGGCAGAGCTAGAGAGAGTGAGACGGGAAATGAAACAGGAAAAAAGATACAAGTGATCTAGACTGAGTAAACATTGATCTCAAATTTCCACTAAATTTTTGTTGGTTGCATTATGTTGATATGGTAAAGGAAACATCTTTTTGCAACAAGTTATGTAAGATAATCCTTCACAAGTATTGTCAAGTAAGATACGGAGAAATTCTTAACATGTTCCTACACACAATAGTACCCAAGTCTTAATATGTGACTTACAAAGTTACAAGTGACTAAATGTAGACTTGTAGAGTAGAATAATGAGTAAAATAAGATGAGAGATAACAAATGATTTTGGAATCAATGGTTTTTTCAAAGAAGGAGAAATTCAAGGTAGTGTAGTTTAGTGTAGTATAGCATGAGCAGCAATCTCGGGATAGATATTGCTGAGAGGAGCAGACAGGATCTAACTTAGGATTTGAGCGTGATATTTTTTGTCAGTGATAAGCCAGTGGTGGTGGAACATATTGGAAAAATGCATCTTTGATTTGACTTATGTAGTTGCCGCTCCAATGGAGTTAAACCCATATTTCTCCTCATGGGTTATTCGGCCCATTAATATCACGTTCACTACAATGGCAATATGGCATTATGGTAGCGTGAAGTCGTGAACGATGGTAAATGAAAGCGGACAAACGATGGGAATATGGTGAAAAATGAAAGTAGACAAAAGACGTAGATCATAACCCCAAGGTAACCACAAATGACGTATAGATGAGATTAAGAGAGTCATTGCGGTCATGGGAAAGGGCAAGCATATTCTCGTGCAACAAATGGTCTGCTCTACGCCAGTAGTAGAGAAGTACATTTGCTGCGTAGAAATGTGTTAGCTTTGAGAAAACACCAATTCTTGACCAAAAGTGATTTTAAGTACACCAAGTGGTAATAAAAATGTTCAAGAGTTTATATTGAAGGAGTATGAAAACTAAGAAAATACTTCGTATTAAAATGTGAACAATGGACCCGTAACTCCATAAGGCTTGATTATGAGAAAACGGAGGATCATAAATTACATAACTTCTTACGAGTGAAACAAGCGTGGAAGTTACATTTTCCAGAATCTGAAAGTCTACGCATCAACACATAAACATATATTTTTTGTGAAGCTAAATAAATAACTCAAAAATGATACATTGGCATTCTACATATCCATATATCCAAAGGCTGTGATCCAGCATTCCAGAGATCTGGCATAACCAGTCGAAGTACGGGATTGAAAACATAGAACAGCACGTCACAAGAACGAGCACTGAACTTGGAAAACAAGAGGTGTTGGGACCAACCGAAGACACTGAGCCAACAGTCAGTCGAGCTTCCAGTTCTAAGTGATACATCATATAACCCACCTAGCATTTACATACCTGAGTATCTAACTACACTGAGTTCCGGCCAGATCAAAATTGTGATGACAGCAGACCTTTAGTGTCACCAAGGTAGCTTGAAGTTTGAACTGCAACAATATGTAAGTGTCAAGAATTAGGATTGACCATTTCTTTAGAGCTTCACTACCAAAAAATTTAAGGACCACACACGCGTAAAAACTGTCTACTCAAGTAAAAGCAACAATAAAAACTGCCGATTTTCACGTATGTCATAAAATTCAGCCGACTGTTGTAAATTGTAATCAGTGAGTAGTAGCACTTAGGCTGTGCACTCCCTTCAACAGAAACCCTTCATCAGCAAGTAGTTTCTGTAACCCTGTACACCACACCTTCAGGCAGGCACTAAACTGAGTTTTTTTTCTTTTTTCCAGGTCACACATATATCGAAGCAACAGATAGATCACTCATGATTGAAATACTAGCCCCAGTCCCCGGAAGACGTCACAACGGTCAATTTGAAATTACTTGATCAGTGAGACTGGATCATATGCAGGAAATTAAGTAGCAAAGACAATCTAAATCAAATTGTTTACAGATTTCCCACAAAAATGATCAAAAGCTTCTTCTCCAACTGTGTCTAAGAACAGGAGTACGTGCTTCCACGAAGATGTGGCAAAGTGGAATCTCTCTAGATGCTTAAACCTTAAAGGAAACTTTCTTTTTACATCTGTTAAATGCTTGCCTGAAGCTTACTTGAATGCAAACTTACTACAAATGTGCTTTGAAACTTTTAATGTGCTTCGAAGACATTTTGTTTAATTTCTAGGCTTCAAAGAGATCGACAAGACTTGGGCGGACTTCAGTACAACTACAAATAATTCAAAACAAAAGCATCTTGCTGAGGAAACTCCAAACAATCCCTCTCCCTCTCCAGCCAAAAGCTGAACTACAAAATAAGCCTTTCTCCCCGTCGATTTCTGATCCTCTTTTAAGATTTCTAACACTGAACTCAATTCAGAAAAGATGACCTGTCCTTACGAGGGAAGGAATGTTTTGTAGTCCTCTAAAACCAATTCATACTTAGGGGACATCTAAGAGTGCCAAAAGTCTGCGTTTGGGATATGAGCTTCGGAAACCCAGGGGGGGGGGGCAATAAGATGATTAGGAGAATATCATTTGGAAAACCAAATCCTCTCTGTATTACCCTGTAAGTCACAAATGGTAGGACATAAGTGAAATTTTTGAAAGAAATTCACAAGGTGAAGCATGAGAAGCAGAAGAGCAAAAGAATCCCAACAACCATTGTGTAGGAGATTATACTCGCTGCAAACAACGCAATACAAAAGAAATGAGGTTCAGTAGGAACCTGCCACAACGTCCCCAGACATTTTTTTCTCAAGGACCAAACGATAAGAACCACTTCCTCCATCTGCCTGAGTGCCTGCAGACAAACTCTCACGAAACAAGATGATCTCTCATTCGTTCCCTGTGCTAAACCCAAAAAAATCACTCCAGATGTTTAGCTACCCCTACAACTCCTCAAATTGAAGCAGAAAGCAAAGTCACAGTCCGGCAGAAAAGAAAGACACGACTTGATCAAATTTTTTGGGCCTCCAAGCAAAAAGTATGTCTTTTTTTTTTTTAAATGTCTTTTATCTTAACACGTTTTGTCACCCTCGTCGTTACTGGCTTGTCAATTTTGAGGTTCCTCTAGAGGTAGACATAATTATGATAAGGATCCATTTCGAACCTAGCATCCAACCATAGTACCCAGATCTCCAAAGTCCTGGCACATGTTATGTTGACCTGTGTTAATGCCCATGAGTCCAGATTTTGTCTAATTGATTTGGATGACAGAAATTAGCTAGAAAATTGAAAGATAGAAAGAACATTGTAGGCAATCTGAGTGTTTAGTGGTATCATCCACATACCACAAATGCGTAATGTGTAGCAGCTATCACCCTGCTCTAACTCCCTTCAATCGCATTTACTGCTATTTCAATTTAACATTCTGTTAAGTAGATCATCACCTCATATGAATAAGAATGGTGATAGTGAATAACTTAGCTTGAGTCCCACTAGTAGAAGAACATCAATAGTAAGGAGCACCATTTACTATTGCCGAGAAGTATGAGTTGGAGAACAATCCCACATCCATTTTCTCCATCAGCTACCCAAAACCTTTCAAATCTAAGTTTTCCATCTAAAAAGACTGACCCCTCTCTATAGTGAAACTTTTCAAAATCAAGCTTTTTAACCAATGACATTAAGACCCCTTCTCATTGCCTCATCAAATGTCTCGTTAGCTACTAGAAAAAATCAAGAATTCGACGCCCCTTAACAAAGGAACTATGTGCCTATGTGGTGAGGAAACAGTACAGTGGCGCACAGTCCCTCCACCTTCAGCAAGCATTACTTGTGTATACTTTTCAAAAGGATTAACACAAATTAAAGTACAAATGATCAATTCAAAATAGCTCAAATTAAAGATGGTGCCTACCCGGTATTTGTTCATTCACGTCCTTCTCATGTCAGCTGGATAACTCCCAAGAACCCGCAGAAGCGTAGCAAACTCCTATAATGATAAGCTAACCATTAAATTGATTGAATTACAGAGTAAAAGATAAAGAAAATCTAAGTTTAAAAAAAAATCCAGTCTTCATTTGGGTGCTAAATTGCTGAATGGTACAATGAATAAATACCTCAAGATGTTTAAGGGCATTCTGTGCATTGGGGTCTGCCATAGATGCTTCAAAGTCCAAATAAAAGATAGAGTCGAAACAACTATTGAACAGTGAGCACCGACAAAATTATACTCCGAAAACATTTCATGCCAAAAAAAAGAAAAGAAAAGAAAAAAAAGGAGCAAACTCAAAGTCGTTTCAAGACTTACTTAGAACCATTGCCATTCCGCAGAGGCCGACTTTCAATCTGGTATAAGAAACAAAAAGCAACCAAACTGTTGTCAGCTAAGTGAGCTAACACAATCAACTGGTCAACTCCCATGCTGCTCTCTACGAATCAATTGATAAGAGTTATATCTGACACATTGTAGATGATAGATAGCTTTTAGAATATAAGTACCTTTGTCAGATTGATTTGCCTCAAAGCAAAGACAGCAAGAGCCTTGAAAAGTGCACCCGGACCCTCTACCAGGGAGAAAAGTATGCTTGTCTAGAATTGAAATCAGTAATTTATAAGAAAAATACATAGGTAATGACACAAGTACATGACCAACCTACAAATTACTCAAATTTTAGGCTTACCTTAAAAGGTCTATCACTTCCTGGAATTATGGGTTCCCTCGCTAGCATAAGGAATCTGGTGACATTTTCCGAATCATCCTGAGAAGACAACAGTTATGAACCAGCATATTATAGTATCCACTGATGTTGCCTCCACTTGCAGTCAAAACTCACCTGTATATCTTCAGCCAGTATGTCTAATCCGTAGATCCTTGCAGCAGCGGCACTTGCAACCGCTCCTGCATCTTGAAGTTTGTTGAGAGCTACAAACTGTAACCAGAAATAGATGAAAAGCAATTAAACCTGAAACGAAATAAGAAACATTAAACGCCTACTTAATGACCTTAAAGGGCGTTAAAGTATACTCTTACCTGCGCTGCACCAGCAGTATCATCCACTGCTAATCTTGTTACTCCAAACTTGGCTAATGTATGCTCACACTGAGCAAGAGCCTAAGTCAAACACACATTTTCATTACTCATCGACATCAACATGAATAAAAGTGAGTGCTGTAAAACAAACTTATTCATTATTCTCCTCAGATCTTCAGTCAATTGTTGTGTAAATTAAGATACCTGGGGGTGGCTCATAACCCTTTTCAGGTCTTCAATTTTAACACCAGGATTAGCCATCAAACAATGACGAATGGGAAGCTTCACTTCACCAACTATATGTAACCTGTGTCTCAGTAGAAGATCATAATTCCTGTGAATGCTTCCCCCTAGAGAATTCTCAATCGGTAAGACTGCTCGGTCAACAAGCCAACTCTCCAGAGCCTACAGGAACATCAAGGAAAGTTAGAAAATATAAAATGATGATTCATTAACAACATAATTCTATGTGACTTTTGAGGTTGCTGAAGAAGACACTAAGGGTCAAGTCACTGAGGCCACCAGCCCATGCAAAGAAAAACATTCCAGAACAGGACGGCAACCACATTATTCAACCGCAAATTTCTGTAACTGTAAGCGTAAACGTGAAAATTTGGCTCCAACTACATCGCATAGAATACCACAATCCCGGGAAGGTTATTTGTGTCACTAAACAATGCCTACTCTTCATTTCCGGCTTTCAAATTTTTGGAGAACCCCACCCAATTGCAGTACCTCCCTCCATACTACCCTGAGGCCCCAGCCCCATAGCCTCCTACAGTCTACACATGCACATCAACACACTGACCTGAAGCAACAAGATGAATGACTATAAAGCACCTTTCTTAGCTCTGGTCTGTACTCAAAAAAGTTTCATGGAGGAGTGGTTTAAATTATAATCACTGCCTAGAATCAATTAGTGAACTTAGTCAATGATGTTGAGGTGAAGGTTAAAGGTGTTTGCGATGTGAAGGTGAAGCTACATGTCGGGGTATTGAAATAATATGTATGGAAGTGTGGAAGAAACTTAATTAATTGTAAATTATGAATGAGCTGGGTGTAGGGTTAATTGGCCAGGGAAGGTTATATGTAAAGAGCTTGGTGGTGATGATTAAAGAAAGTCGGGAAATTTGTAAAGGTGAAGATAGGAGCACAAGGTGTGGAGTAACTTATGCCTTTGGTAAGGTTTTAAGGACTTCTTAGGCCATTATCAACCACCAGAGATATATTGTGGGCGCTGCGTTACATAATCTGCATATGTTTCTACAACTAACGAGTAGTATCCAGGGTCTTGAAAAGACAAACATCCTTTTCATGGATCAATTGCAGTTAATCAGCATTATCCAGCAAGAAATAACATCAGGTACTTGCCTTTGCTACAACAACAACAACAACAACAACCAAGCCTTATTCCCAAAATGATTTGGGGTCGGCTAACATGAATCGTCATCTA
>JBBYHQ010000018.1:2871901-2882844 GCA_038382645.1 Spergularia azorica
TCAAGCCCTAGGAAGCTCATATCACTTCTAATCACTCTCGTCCAAGTCATCTTGGGTCTTCCCCGACCCCTACTAATTTGCCTTTGCTACTATTTACTAAAATTTATTTCCACTCCAACAAAAACTTCTTATAGTAAAATCACTGCTGTAATCTCAAGCTATAAGCTTATAGCAACTCAACAAGGATGTGCACAAGTAATTTAGTAACTGAGAAATAATATAACAGAATGTGATAGCTCCAGTGACCACCACAATGAACCCTAAGACGAAAATGATGTCTTCATAAAGAACTATTTGTAATGGGCCGTATTGCCGTAATACCTAGAACCAGGAGATGTATCTAGTATAAGAACCACAAAATTAAATAAACAGAAGCCACCCAGATATTCCAGTGTATGAGAACTTCCAAATAAGATCGCATAAATCCAAGTTATGCATGATTTATCTAATGTCGAGGGCGAGCTCTCAAGCAATCAGTAACAAATGAGGTCAAAGGACTTACTTCAAAAGCTGTATCGAATTGCTCACAAGGAACGGGTTCACAACTTGGATAAGCTGTTTCTGCAGCCACCTCGCTGTTAGCTCCACTGACACCCTGTAATAGCAAATAGATCCGTATAAGTACCTACAATTATAGTGTACGCTGCTAAGCTCCAAGTCAGTGTTTCTTAATTCCCAAACTACCAGTTCCGTCAAAGATTATACCCACACTCAACACAGAAAACAGGTAGCCCTAAAAGACTAAGAATGATCCAAACCCAACAAAATGAGAATCTAAAAGTCTATTCAAGGAACGAGAAACTAATCTGATCCGCCAACCAAGCCTCTCAATGCTGTACCTGTTGACATTGCTCGACGAAGTTTGATAGCATACAAAAACCAAATTTAGTTTCTATAACCTTTTCATCGTCTTTTAACTTGTAAGTAATTCTTATCATCTGAGACAAAGGAACCCCCCTCCCCCCCTCCCTCCCCCCACCTCGTACAAAAGGATATGCAAACTCAAGCAATTCTTTGAAGTCTCCGTTCTTATTTTCACTAGTAGTGTTAAGAAAGTCACAATCCACAGTACCCCTCCTTTTTTATTCTCGTTCTTTAAACCAAATGTAAGGAATCAACAGAAAAGGAGGGAGTGATCATTTATTGTTTCGGAACTCTCCAAACACAAGTGTCCTAAGCATCCATCTAAACTCATCCTCGCCACATGACTACCTCGATCAAAGCAAATACATTAAACCATAGAGCCATGCCACTAGTCCTTCTCAAAGGATTATTAACAACAAAGAAAATACATTCTGAGTCTTCTGACTATCTATCACTATTTTCGTCTTAAATAACAGCATCAAATAATAATTCGCCTTCCTCAATTCTGCGGTTAAACAGGAAAACCACAGAATCAGATTCTATGCTTCACCTTCCTCGTTTCCGCCGTCAAACAGAGAAACCACAGAATCAGATTCTATGCTTCGCCTTCCTCATTTCCGCGGTTAAACAGGAAAACCACATAAGCTAGAAGCTAACCGTCATTAAATTCCAATTGCATAATCGAATTCAAACATAACCAAAGCAGCCGCGTAATTCCTCATTAATAAAACAGTTTAGATTCACATAAGCGGATAAACAAACAAAGCGGCCGCGTAATTATTCGTTGAAACAGTTTTAGATTCACCTAAGCGTATAACTTACGCTTCAAAGCTCCAATACATTTCAACAACAACTCCTCTTCATACCAACCGAAATTCAAACCGAAAATAACAAATACAAAAAAAAAAAAAAAAAAAAACACAAAGGACCTGGTAAGCAACGCGCAAGCGAGAGCCATTTGACGGAGAAGTCAAAGCAGTCGTGGAAGATAACGGCTCTGTCACAACAATAATAACAATTTAATAATAATTAGTTCGTTTATAAAAAAGAGAGAGAGAGAGAGAGAATAATTAAGAAGGTAGCGTAAAGAATAAGATTATACTGGGAAGAGAAGTGGAGGAAACGTCGTCGTTAGGATTTTCAGGAGGAGAAAGTTGTTGCGAAACACCGCCATGATTCCTGGTGGTGGTTTGATTAGAAGAGAGTGACGAAGAAGAAGAAATGGCTAAGGAGTGAGTGGAGCGGCGGCGTTTGAGGTGGTAAGAGAAGGAGAGGAGTGAGGAATAAGGGCGGCGGTGAGATTGAGTTGACGGCGGAGGGAAGTCGGAGAAGTGGTGAGACGGCGAACAGGTGGTGGCGGCGGCGGCTGACATGGTGATGTTAGTGGTGGAGAGAGAGAGAGAAGTGGTTTTGTGAGGATTTTGTTGTTCGTTGTTTACGAAGGTTTGGAAGTGGAGAAAGTGTCAGAAGTGTAAGTCAGAGTATCCTACGGGAGCGGCGGAAAAGGGGACTTTGCGCTGTTTTTAGTGTTGTGTGTTTTGTAAGTTTTGTTTCATGTATCGACGGAGATTAACTGGCTTGAGACTTTGAGTTGAGGTTCTCGAATTTTCGTACTTCGCTCGCTGCTTAGTGTTAGCCGTTCGAAATTGACTCGGTTTGACTCTCGATGACAACTAGTAATATGTGGTAATCGATAAGATCTTATGTGATATAGACCTATAAACTTGGACCTAACTTGTATTTCGCTTGAATGGATCAGATGAAATGTAGTGAAATGATTAAAATTCACAAGTATTATAGCCACAAAGCGATGTAATTGAAAGATCGGTTTTTCAATCACGTGCCCATTGGTTTGGTTTGAGTCAATTATCATAGTTTGGCAAGGTTATTGGTAAATGGTAATGTAGTACTCGATAACAACCCGATGTTGGGGAGAGCTGCCAAGGAGGAGCACGGTCCATGTCTATGAGGAGAGTGAGCTTCCATCATGAAACCAATTGTAAATACGATATGTTACCCACTACCTTATAAAGATGTTTCCATCCATTTGCAATGTGGGCTAACACGCAACCTAATCCGACGTGAGCAAAACTCGACAATAACCCGACTTTAAAGGAAATGAGCCAACCTGCCCCATGATTGAGCAGACTCGAGACTTACCTAGCATGTTATAATCCGACCCAAATTCAAGACCACCTTACAAATCGCCTCCTCTCGCCTTGACCTTTCCGCTACGGTGGACATTGTTAAATGGAAATAACATATTTCCTACCAAATAATATCTCGTGAATATTGTAATCTCTATATTTTAGGATAATCAATATTGTATTGGTAGTAAGTTAACATTTTGTAATCTCCGGTAAAAAAAATTGTAATCTCAACTTTATAGGTTTCTTGTAATGTAGGGAATCGTAACCCCAATTCTACTTGTATAAATACTCACGTATGCAATAATACACCTTAACCTTTTCCCCCAATTTCATACTCAAACATTTGTTACATTGTTAATTTTGCGTCCAATTGGGTCGGGTTGATATTTTGGTGAAAAGTTTCTTTAGTTGCTCATTCAAATTGAAGTGTTTGCATTTTCAAATGTGTATTTAGATTTTAGGAGTGGACACTAGACACTAGACACTAGTAGACACCAACATGCCAACAACATAAATTCCCAATTTGTTCTGGCACAAATCTAAAAGAAGACTTAAAAAGTTCACTCAATTCCAAAAGAAGAAAAAGGAGTCATCAACATTCACCACCCACTAACCTCTGCTATCAGGGGAACTGAACTACCTCTTCAACTTCATATCAAAAGCTTCATATTTACTCATTCATCTTGTAAGTTCATCCCTAACTATTTATCCTTATGATCATATAATTATGTAAACTCTAACTCTGCTACTTCTTATTCTTGTAAGCTCTATGTTTCCATTGTTTTAGATTGAGTTCGATTTCAATTGTCCTTTATAATTATTACTTTAACCATTAATTGTGCATTTGTGCTTATATTAAGCTTTCTCATTTTTTAGATTCTTGTATTAGACCAGAAATAATCATTTGTTCTGTTGCGTAAATCGCCACTACTCCCTCCATTTCGTTCATTTCTTTACAGTTTTCAAATGTTACCTCCTATAATTTGTGGAGGGCATATTAAGTCTCTAGAGTGGAGCTTTACAGAAACTATAATTAAGGTGGTGCCGAAATCAGTTTCAATTTTATACATGTGATTTTTTTTTTGGTGGGCATAGTCGACTAGGGTGCAAAGAAATTGCCCACTTGTTTCGCCACTACTCCCTCAATTTCATTCATTCTTTACGGTTTTCAAATTATACGGGGATACGATTGTAATTGTAATACAATTTTTAAAAATGTTACCTCTTATTACTTGTGGGGGGCCTATTAAGCCTCTAAAATGGGGCTTTATAGAAACTATAATTCGGGTGGGGCCGAAATCAGTATCAATTTTATACATTTGATTTAGTGGTGGGCATAGTCGACTAGGGTGTAAGGATTAGCCGTTCTCAAGTTTCGTGCATGATTTATAGTGTTAGGTGAGGCTTACTGATTCTTATTTTGTCAGTGCACTTGATAGGTGATCACTATGCCTGATTCTGCCTCAGAAATGCCCCGGCTTCGAGTTGCATATCAGGTGTTGTTCTTTTGCCTAAAGAAATGGAAGACTTTGTACTCATTCTTTACGATGATAGAAACATAGTTAGTTTGGTTTCCATAAACATACATTCCTTAGAAATATTATCGAGACTTTATGTGACGAACGACCCCTTAAGGTTGCCTACAACCGACCCCCCTTACCTCGCTTAACTGGTGCTGACAACTGAATATCGTGCATCTGTTGCGTATGTTGCCTAGTGTAGTTGATGCTGTAGTGATCTTATCAGTTGATTTTGAATATCCAGGGAGTTCCTGGTGCGTATAGTCAGCTTGCTGCAGAGAAGGCGTATCCAAATTGTGAAGCTGTCCCTTGTGAGAAATTTGAGATTGCCTTTGAAGTACACTCTTAAAACTTATTATTTACTACATGTTTGAATAAGTTATTTGTGATGCTTTATGTGTACAAAATTCATGGGCTTTTAGCGATAAAATTCTAGCCAGAAACGTCTACTAAGCTTGCAAAGTTGCATTTGACAAAAGCTCATGTTCAAGCATTTGAATAAGAGGGAGCCCTAAGAATAAGATAGGGTCACGGTTCCTGTTTGTGGTCACAAGAATGTCATAAACATTTGATGAAAAACTTTGATATGTTATTTGCCAAAAGATGTTATTTTCGTGTCAGCTTTGGCCATAAGAATATTGGTTTCGTGAAAAAGTTCCGAGTAATGTCGGAACAAAGTCCTTTAAAAGATCTACTATCAACACCTTAGTGAGAAACACGTAGTAATAGTAAAACAATACACGAAGGTTCTACAAACATTATCGGAAGAAAGCTAATTAATTATGGAAAAGAAATTTTTAACATAAGCCATTCAAGTTGAGTAGACCGATTCTCTTGCAAGACATTGGTCATCGACCTTTTTGCCTGATATGTTGAAGCAATTTTCAATCATATCAGAGTAAATGAGATGTCAATTAACAGAATTTAATTTACATCACAGGTCTGTCCTTTTAAGTCTGTGCTTGTCTACATGTGAGTATGAATATCATCAGGAGGAATATATTATTAATTGTACACTACAATTTGCCTTACATTTCGCTATTTCAGTGTGTGTAATTGGTCCTGAGATTCACTAAAGTTTTGCAAGCGAAAAAGTGTGATGGTTAGAAACGAATTGGATCTAGTATCAGTCATATAATCTAACTAAGGGCCAGCTAATGCAGTATATCTTTCTGATGAGCCTTGCACAAGGGGAAAGATAGTGCATTTGGTGAAATGTCACCATAAGTTTAGGGTGTGATAAATGAGCAGTTATGAAACTTGATAATTAAAAAAGCCATTTGAAGAAGAAAAACATACTTGGTGTCTAATGAAAATAAAAACATATTGGGTATCTATTGAGAAGAAAAACTTGTTTGGTGTCTAGAGTAGCATCCCATACATAACGCAGTCAAATCATACATAACGCAGTCAAATTTATGTTTTGAAACTTTTTGTTGCCACAGGCTGTTTAGAAAGGGCGTGTTGACCGAGCAGTGTTGCCTATTGAGAATTCTTTAGGGGGTAGCATCCATAGAAATTATGATCTTTTGCTACGGCATAGTCTTCATATAGTTGGTGAAGTAAAAGTTGAGGTAAGGCATTGCTTATTGGCTAATCACGGAGTAAAACTTGAAGATGTGAAGCGAGTTTTAAGCCATTCACAGGTACTTAATTAGATCTTGTAGTATGAGTCCTTTACTTTTGTATATGATGTTGCACTGATTACACCAAAATGGTTCTTCTTAGGCCCTTGCTCAGTGCGAGAGCACTCTGACTAAGCTTGGTATTGTTAGAGAGACTGCGAATGATACTGCTGGTTCAGCTCAAGTAAGACAATTTCTATTGTCAGTTTTTTGGATCAAGGATTGTTATGTCCGTTGAACTTTAAAGTCTGTTAGCTAAACGGCTGTCTTTCCGTAATTGCTGTTACATTCTCCCCCCATCCTTCCGATGTTTTGTTAATCTTTAGTTTGAGGGGTGATAGAACTTGTACACCACCCATATGAGGGGGACTTGTACTCTTGGACTGTGAAATCAAGAAGTGATATTATGCCCCAATCGAATTGTTCCTTGGCTAGTAAGAGTTGCTGTTTCTGTCTCCTTTTTCCCTCTCTGGGATGATGGGTGGGAGATCACTGATAGTAACAACCAGACAAAATTGACTAGGCAGTGGATATGAGAACAAGTTTATTAGTTTTGTTGCTGTGGATTCAAATTTCAATTTCCAGTGGAGCCAAAGACTAACTATTCTTTGATTTTCAAGTAGTAGTTAGTCAGTGTGATTCGCATCAAAATTTTCTTCATGGGTCACGCATCTTTATGTTTCCAACATAGGGGCAAAATCCTGTACAGCCAACCGTGGTCGTATCCATGTGCATTTTGGGGGGTGGGGTGATCCTTAAAAAAGTTTATGCTCTAAAAGAAGCTAGCACCCCCCCCCCCCAAAATTCTAGTTATGTAGGGCAATTTTAACTTATAATGATTGTTCTATTGAAATATCCATGCAAGTCTTATTTGATGGTGTGAGCCCCACAATTGAATTTTCTAGATATGCCAATGCATCTGATATCTCCTTGCCGGGCAATAGACGGGAGCCTTTGAGGGACTGGGGTTATGTTGTCGTTGTTGTTATATTGCTTAAGATCCTAACAATTTCAGCTGTCGTCAACTTTAGCTTATCTTCCGTTGGCTGTTGTCATTTACTAATAATCTCTACTTGGATAGAAATATCCATGCAAATAGTCTCCTAGTGCAATGTATAATTGTCCTATCTCTAGTACGTTGCAGATAATCAGCTCAAAGATGTAGGTGCTGTAGCCAGTGTCTCTGCTGCGAAAATCTATGGACTAAACGTACTTATTGAAAACATTCAGGTAGAATGAGTACATTTTATTGCATTAACCTGAAAGAACAACAATGTGAAGTTGCTTAGTTCTTTTGCACCACTTATGTATGTCTGCAGGATAATTCTTTTAATGTTACTCGATTCTTGATGCTGGCAAGGCAGCCAATAACTCCTTCAATTGATAAGCCTTTCAAGGTAATTTCTATTAGGGACTATGCTAGCAAAGCAAAAACTCTCCTCTGGAATAAGCTTGATGTTAATTAGAGACAATAAGTTTGATTTAGTTGTTTGTCATATATCAGTCCAGTATCGTTTTTGCTCTAAATGAGGGTCCTGGGGAACTATTCAAGGCATTGGCCGTGTTTTCTTTGAGACAAATTAACTTGACAAAGGTGTGTCTACTTATCTTCACTGTGTCTCTCTACTGCCTGTTAGTAGCTGAGGCTATATGTTATGTGACGTGGGGCAATTTGCATGTATCTCTGAACAGATCGAAAGTCGACCAAATCGAGATGGCAGAAATGGCTCTTTGAAGTACTCTCATTAACTTATATATTTATCTTTTTTTACTTGGTACATTTTCTAGAAGGCTGTAGCATTATGGCTTGACAATGATTGTCTCTAAGTCGCTTGATCACATCGTTCTTTGCCCTTTTTTTACTCAGGTGCTTCAACTACCTTTTCTATTTGGATGTCGAAGCCTCAACAGCTGATCAAAATGCACAGAATGCTTTTAAGCATCTAGAGGTTCTTATTTGAAAGAATATGGCACTGAGCTTTAGTGCTACTGATGTATGTATTTAATTCCAGTACTTGCCGTTTCTTTTGAACAGGAGTTTTCTACATCCCTCAGGATTTTAGGCTGTTATCCCTCAGATGTTAGCATGACATGACCAAGAGCTGGTAAAGTTCCTTTTCCCATCGTCATCCCTGTTTCAGTGACGAATTCATCAGTTAGTATAGCTTCAGGTTTTGTTAATTTGACTTGGAGTAAGCCTTTTGTTCACCCTCTTTTGAGTTTAAGTTCCAGAAAAGCTGGAATTGCCAAACTTTTAAATTATTTGAATCTTTTTGAGAAATCTTAAGTTTTCTGTAGTATCGCTTAGAGCCTAAGCGTGATGTGTGCTCGCTTAGACAGGAAAGACTCGGCGATTACTAGTTGTTTAAACTTGACAAAGCATCGACCTTGTTTTCGAAAGGATGTATTGTTGATACCCTGACATAAGTTTTGTTCGTGGTCCTTGTCTGCAGCCTCTTTATTCAGTCTAGTGCATCCGGAACTGAAGTGGTAACTGGGTGCATTGCTCTCAAGATTAAGGACACATTTTATCAAAATTCTCAATTTCTATCTCTGGCTTTTGGTTCACTGGAGAGTACGTTGTGATGATTCGTTGAATTGTATTGCTGTATTCTACATTTCTACGCAACTGCAATGGCTTACCTAACTAAGACGACCTGTGCATCAGTCGATACTCGACAGCATTGTGGAACAAAGACGCACTGCACAGGCTTCCTCAATAGATCATTGTTGCGCAATTTCCTGTGTTTTTCTGCCAATTGTAAGTAAGAACAGAAGCGCTGTCTACTAATGTACTTACAAGTGCTTCTAATAACAGTTGTGTTCCCTTGAATCCTCTTTTCATTTTCAAAATGTGAAAACAAAAATTTCAACTGATATTGTCTAGTAATTGATACTTGGACTGATCCAAAAAGAAAAAATGACACTTCGACGAACTTTCACAGAGTACTCGGATTAACTTCTTTTTTCTCATGTTACGAATCAAGACAACATGCAAACAATATGATTTTCGAACTTCGGACCTTCTCGCAAATGCGACATCGTGCCAATAAAAAACCTACATTGGTTACTTAGAACCAATAACAACATGAGTTCCATTACTATGCATTTTTGCAAGAATTGGCATTCCTGTTGACGTAAGTGGCTTGGAAGCACAACCTGGGATACAAGGAGCACCATCTACAAAATAACATCTGCATTCATCATCTAATTGACCACTTCCTTTAGATAGACAAGCTCCAATCACCTTCCCGATTCCGGTATAGCATCTTTTGCATGTATCTCCACAAGAATTTAAGTCCGGACATCCTCCCCCTTCTACTTCCACGTACTCACAAAACGTCGACGCCACTGCATATATAGAACACCAATCACGATTCACGTTATAGTTAGAACTAATTAAGGAATTGACATTCAGTATTGTGAATTAACGAGAATATATTACGGAGTACTTTTATTTGAAATTTGTTAGTAGCTTGCAACTTACAAGAAAGTCATCTCTTTGTTTCGATAATAAGAACTTTTTCCTTTTAAATATAATAGCGGTTTTATCTCTAATTAGGGAAATAAATAGGCTCTTAACATGTGCCCATGAAGAGAAGAAAGTAGAAAACACACCTGATATGGATACCAGAGCTAACAAAATGAAACAAGTAGCCCATAGTTTTTTCATCTTCATTTTAAATATATTGTAAGCTTAGTTGTAACCAAAATATTGTAAGCTTTATATAATTGACATTACCACATGATAGGTCATATACATGTATTTATACCAGAAAACTTGGGAGATGATCAGAAACGAATGAAGAAAGAATCATATGTTACGAACCATATTAATTACTATTTGCACATATGAAGATATATGAGTTGATTACTCAATCTTCAATAATTTCAAGAGAATAAAAAGACTATCTCCCTTCCGAGAAACTAATTAATATGTACACATTCCACAAAGATCAATCTAATTTCTTCAGCTTTTGAAGAAAATGAATGATAAAACATGGGAATATTCGATGTATCAAACCTGCATTTCATTTCATTTAATTTCATTGTATGAGATTGTCTCGTCATAACTAGATGTGTATCTTTCATATATGTAAAGTAAGCAGCTCTTTACATATCCGGCCAAACCACCAAATTAGTAAAAAGAGTAGGAGCCAACTGACAGATAGGTAAAAGAAATATATCCGGAGACACATTCATAAAAAAAGAAAAAAAAAACATCCTCTATGCCGGTGCGTGTACTCAATCTCTTTAATTTTATCAATTTATCATTTAATTAAATTTTTAAGTCCTAATAAATAGTATATGTTTATATACAAGTCATTCTTAATAAATAATAAAAACAAACCTCAAAAAAAAAAAAAATAATAAAAACAGAACAACATAATGAGACTATGAATTTTTCTTTTGCGCTTCAACAATTTAGCAAAATGAAACCACATCAATAATTAGCAAATAAATTAGCAAAAAAATAGAATAAGAGAAATCAAATGGCTTCCAAACTTGTAAGCGGACTAATGCACATCGAAATCAACCCCGACATTTTGCGAAGCACACATAAAAAAAAAACATAATTAGAATAGCCAAATCGTAATATGTATTTTAAGAAAATGCTCATAAAAATTGTTCTAAGACACAAAGAAGTTTTTATTAGCCACCGAAGTGGGGAGGGTGGGATCTAAAAAACACCAAAGACGTATTTGGGATTTATTAAACACCAAAGTTGAAAAACTTGTTTTTATAAGACACTTCAAACTATTTGGGTATTTGTTAAACACCAA
>JBBYHQ010000018.1:2891032-2905784 GCA_038382645.1 Spergularia azorica
CATAAAACGCTGTTTTGCTCTTGTAATAAACCCTGATCTTCCCCAAAAAAAAAAAAAAAAAAAAAAAAAAAAAAAAGAGGTTCAATCTAATTGAGCACGGCAAGAAAAGAAAAGGCTATGAGTTTTTCTAACATCACGAGCATTGTATTCCTTCAGAGTACATATTTTTCATAACATGGATTCAAAACTCGATACTGATGGTCAGTGGTCTGTGCATTGACAACAACAACACTGCTCTTTTGTACCCAAAAAAGGAAAGAAAGAAAAGATAACAACAATAATAACCAAGCCATGTCTCCGGAATGTATAACTCATCCACTCCAGGAGAAGTTAGTAAGAAGACACTTCGCAAACAATTTGCTGATAATCACTTTATTATGGTCCTGTAATTACTAATTACAGAACTAGTTTAGTTTGAATCATTCTGCAAATGACATTCATATATCATAAACATGTCCTTAAATTCTGCCACTTGTTCAAAATAATAATCATGATCTGTAGAATTTTGAGACAGATTCAACAGTTGAGCTCTCTTTTAGTTTTGGATACAGGCCATACAGCTTGTTTGCTGACATACCAGGATGTAGCTATAGGAACAAGCTTGTGAAACGTCACCTAGACTTCAGATATAATTGATTAGATCCCAAAGTCACCACACTTTGCTGGAGGAACTGAGTCCTGCATTGCTTGATTGTAAGCCTCTTTGCTAGTTAAGTTCTAGTTTCTGGCAATAACATCGAGCAGGACAGAGCAAACAGCATTTTGAATTGCAAAAACATCAGCTGGGATACAGAAAGAGTCGAAGAAGAACTATCATAAATAGACTTTGAACTATCTGGAAGACAAATTGACAAGATTATTGATAGCTGAGGTCGTTGATCATAATTTATAAGTCTTAGTACCATTCATATAGGTGCTATCTGGCGCTCCTTAAATTATTAAACCATCCATAAGCAAAGGTTCTTGTTCTGGCTCAAAAGAACTTGTTCCTGATATGATGTTACATGTTATAGAACAATCTGTATCTCAAGTAAGCTAGGCAAGCCTTAACCTTTAACATACTCTCATGTTCACAGCCTTACATAGCATATGTCAGGAACCATCAATGAGAATGAACGCTTTGACTTCTCCAAGAAAAGTACAAGAGAGTGTACAGGCGCTCCCTGATTCTATCATCTCATACGCTGCTCCTACAAACACTACAATCAGTATCTCTACAGTTACTGATACAACTTAGGTGTTTATGTATCATAGCTCATAAAATACTTCCCGACTTCAGTTCGAAGTCTGTGAACTCACACCATCTGCTTGGTGCCTTTACTGCTCTACAGTCTACGTTTTAGAATAATACTTAGGTTGTAACTCTTGTATGCTTGGCCAGTTGCCGGTAACAAGACAAAGCATGTACCTACTATTACAACAATCTCTCTTTTTATTTCGAAGATTCCCTATAATGCTCACATTATCTAACCAAAAACTCTTTCGGGAGTACGACGGGGTTGTCGTTTATACACAGCGACCTAGTCAGTAATAATTTAGGGGGCGTTTGGTTAGGACCTAGGGAAAGGAATCAAAACAAGAAAGGGAAAACAAAGGAAAGGAAGTAAAGCCCTTTGAATATCCTCATGTGTTTGGTTACCCCTCCTCAACAATTCCCTATTCCCACCCTCTTCTTCTCTCTCAACTATCAGACCACCTCAAAAAAAAAAAAAAAAAAAAAAGTTGCAGACCACTGAAGCTTTGTATCTTATACATCCATGGCCACATGGCACTACCTTCGTCAGCGCCACCCACTTCTTCTCCTTCATTTAAGCCATCACCACCATCTAGACGCCACCTTTGCCATGAGATCCGAGTCATAGACTCCTCCAATTAAGTAGCACAAGGGTGATGGTGCGAGGGTGGACGTGGTGGTACAATGTCGATCTGATGTTTACTTCTGAAGTCAAAGAGGTTCCATTTGGTCTCATATGAACTGGTCAACCGATAGACTCAGAAGATAACATCCTTAATCGAGCAAGTTGCCTTACTCCCCATTGAATGGACATTGAAATCTTCTTTGCTAACAACATGTCATGAAGGCCAATTCCGTGTACACCATTCTACTCTCAAACACGCGACCACTTCACCTGTTTTACCACTAGCACATTTTGTTTCTTCTTAATCCCTCATGCCTCATTCTATCACAAATCTTACTTAACCAAAATACGCACCTTATGGCCTTACAAAAACCATTCCCTTCTACATCACTGACGTTTCTTCCTCTTTTTCTTCTTTCTACTCAATCTCGAGTTCAAATCAGCTTATTCTTACAACAACCCCCACTTTCACTGGCATTACTGCACAATAACGCATTGTTTTTTTCACACGAAAGAGTTACACCTCAATCCGGAAACCATCACTAAAATCATCCATTACTAGAATATTCACACACACTAATCCTCCATCACTAAAACCAACACGCTCCTTATGGCCTTACGAAAATATTTCCCTTCTACATCACCAACTTTTCTTCCTCTTTCTTCTTTCTACTCAATCTCGAGTCTCATCAGTTTCTATTCCTTCAGTTCAAAATTTCAAATCACTTCTTATTCTTACAACGACCCCTACTTTCACTGGCATAAGTTCACATTAACGCATTGTTCTTTTCACACGAAAAAAAACCTACACTTCAATCCGGAAACCATCACTACAAAGTACAAATCATCCATTACTACAATATTCACACACACTAATCAATCGGTCATATTAAAGATCTCGATATGTAATTTTCGAGACGAGTTCAATATCAAAGGGCTTTTAAGCATTACGAAATCCCAAGGGTAATGCCAACTAAACTAAAACAATTAGCTCAATTCCTATAAAACAAATCCCAGCCAAAAATTACAAACCCTTACCCTGTTCAAAAATTAGTCCAAACATACTTTGCTTAGAAAGTTTCAATCATATTATTCTCATCTATTAGTTTTCAACGAATGCGATTTCGATTACAGCTTGTCTAAACGAATTGAAAGAAAAATTTAACACATACAGTAATCAAGGAAAAACAACGAAATTACCAAACATTATATATCACCCAAAATTGGAAGCTCTAAACAGTAAACACTAAAGTAGAGCATACAGTAAAAGGAAATAAAAGGAAGAAGAAAGATGGGGAGAATGGTAACTTACTTGATGAGAAAGATTGCGGCAGAAGGAACTTTGATCAATTCAGCATTGACGAATATCTGCTCCAACGTTTAAGACTTGGGAGTTGGAGCTCAAACAAGAGGCATGTGAAGTGTGAACCGGTGAGCCTTTACGGTTTACCCTTTTCCGAAACCGAAAATAATAAATTTCATTTCATAGTAGTTAAAACGGCTTAGGCCCTGTTTGATAGGACTTATTTGCACTAGTATTCAGATCAGTTCAAAATCATTCAGATCATATCAAATCAGATCAGAGTCATTCAAATCAGATCAGATCAGATCAGAAACGTTTAAATTTCTATCAATGTATTTGGTCCATAACTGATACTAATTCGTTGAAATTCAATCAAAATTTCAACACATTCAGATCAGTTCAGAATCATTCAGATCAGATCAGATCAGTTCAGAGTCATTCAGATCAGTTCAGAAAGATACAGTCCTATCAAACGGGGCCGTAGTAGGTCTTAAGTTCGAGCCTTAACCTTAAATGGGAAAAAAAAAGTTAAAATGGTACTTATAAGTTATAATTAAAGTACTTATGATACCTTTCAAAAAAAAAAAAAGTACTTATAATAAAGTCGATGTAAGATACTAACATAAATTATACTTGGTCAAGGCCATCGAGTAAATATGTTACAACTCTTTAATTTAGATTTATCTTTTCCACATGATAATTTTTTTCAGGGAGAGAAAGTACATGTCGGGTTGTGCTATTGTTGTTTCAACTCTCAATTTAGACATTGATGGATTAATGAAGATCTTAAAAGCTCTGCCGCACCATTCTTCGGGGTATGATATAGTAAAGTCGAACCTTAACCTTAAATGAGTAAAAAAAAGTTAAAAGGGTACTTATAAGTAAGTACGTATAGTAAAGTCGACGTAAGATACTAACATAAATTATAATGGGTTAAGGTCATCGAGTATATATGTTACAACTCCTTGATTTAGATTCTTTTCCACACGATAATTTTTTGACGCCGAGAGATCTTTCAGGGAGAGAAATTAAAGTACACGTCAGGTTGTGCAATTGTTGTTTCAACTCTCAATTTAGACATGATGGATTAATGAAGATCTAAAAAGCTCTGCCGCACCATTCTTCGGGGTATGATATGCTAATTTTAATTTAGCACTTGAGATTAAACCCACAAATCTAAAGAAAACTCTTACATAATGGGTAGAGAAGGCTCTTATACAAGATGTGGATAGTGTAGAAAAACTCTATACTCTATAGGCATATATGCTAATTAATTAATAATCAATGGGTACAACACCAAGTTCTCCCTAAGAGAGTACATTGTTGGGCGATTTGTGAGAGTAACAAAGGGAGGTAGTGAGGTCCGGTCGAGGGGTGTGGAATTGACGAGAGAAACTATGAAATATAAAATAAGAGACGAAAAAAAGTTTACTACTTTAGAACTAGGTGAGCATTAAAACCACTCTAATATCGACCAGTGTGACATTCATCAAGATATAACCTTAGTACAAAAATCTAGCCCTTGTATAAATGAACAACATCCCGACATTTGGTGGCAGCCATGACCTTAAACTTTGGGTGTTTCATGACCCATCAAGTTTTGCCCCGTGTTTTTCCCCTCTGATCTCTTTCATTCCCTTGGTGCTTACTTTGATTTTTGATCACCTCTCTTCTCACCTCCATACCCTTATTTTCGATGTCACAAAACTTCCAAAGAAGCCATCAAACTATTTTCAACTCCCAACTCGATTACGAATACTCTATTCGAATTGTACCCCTCTGTGTCAATCAAATTACGATTATTGATTTCGCTTATTTTGGATCCAAGAGTTACTCTATGCGACTATGCACTAATGCCTAGTGACACAATTTGTGACATTCTCCCATAAAATGTTTATCATCACTAAAAATAAATAATAATTTACAAGAAGTTGGTGGGGAGCCGAGATACGATATGAGCCCCCACACCCTTTGCTATGGAAAAACCAATTCTAGTAAAAATATGAGCCGCAGTCTGCGCACCGATATCCTGCGTCCTGGAGAACTGCTGGATCCGTTTAAGCAGAGCAACAACTGAGGGCTCCAACTCCCCCAAAGAGGAGAAAGAGAAGGGAAGGAAGCCACAGCCCAAAGTATCGCACCTAGCCTCATACTTAGCACGCTTACGATCGGCCGCTTCCCGCACCACCTTACCTGGTTCGAAATCGGTCAATCCCGTCTGAGTCAAGGGCGACGACCCAGTCAAATCGACGCAAACGTCGCGCCCTCTATCCCAAGAATAAAGCAGCATGTCTTCTGGGCGAAGAGGTCGGCCATCAGCACCAATCATACCAATGTCAACCTACTTCCTAGCTGAGATCCCTGACCGATAACAAATGTCAACCAGCGTGTCACGAACAGCATTATGCTGATGCTTGACGCCAACCAATCATGTACACGAAACAACATGATCTCCGATTATATCACCCACAAAGACCCGCGAGCAAGCAGAGCACGGGCGATCCATGGTGAATAAAGGCACCCCCAAACGGTAGCAAAGCACACAACGATAAGTGCGACCATTCATAGTCTGACCCAACCCTGAAATAGGGACCACTCTAAGCCAATCAGAACTGTGCGCACCCTGCTGAGAACTCCACAAAGCAAATTGACGCGGTGTCAAGGAATAAGTAGAAGCAGCATCCCTAGCGACCCGAGCGAAATACATATCTGCCAATTTTTTCATAAGTTTGGGGGCAGTGATCTCACCAGGATTACCCAAGATATCAACTTCCAAAGTCCGATTAAAAACACCAACAGCATCAGCAAACGCAGACCCCAAAGAGACGACACCAGCATGACGGAGAAGCTTAAATTGCAGGTCAGCAGACTGTAGTCGCGACGCTAAAAAAGCATAGTGGACAGCATCCCCGGCCGTATAAACACCAAGCCCTTCGAGCGAAAAGGCAAGGTAGCGAGCCTCCACTGCCAGTCACCAAAACCCGGAACAGAAGCAACGACGATGCGCTCTAAGGAAGAGCGTACGGCGAAATATAGCTTAGAGACCTCATTGCAAGCCCAAAGAAGTAACAACTAGCTCTGAGGATCGTTAAGCTTAGCAACCGCGTCGATCAACTCAATGGTCTTAGCCACCCTCTGCAAAACCATAGAACTACAAAACTCAAAATCGACACTGACAGGCCCACCTAATAACTTGACCCCAAGGAGAGGCCTAGCAATATTAGGGGGGAAGACACCAACAAGTCGGCTCCGCGGATCCTCCGTAGGCCAAAAAAAACCTCAGTTTTATCGACACTAAGGTGAAAACCCAAACGAGGACCCTCTGCCTGAATCAGCTTCAAGACCTGACCCACAACCAAGGTATCACCGACGACAGTGCCATCATCCAAATACCAAGCCTGCAAATACAAGTCAAAGGAGTCTCTAATCTTACACGCCAAATGGTGCAACACTAGAGCAAAAAGCAGCGGGCCTAGGGGGTCACCCTGCTGCACCCCCTGGACACGACAAAAGAGTGTGTTCTTCATAATATAATCGAGCAGGGTTAGAGTAACAGAACTCCACCCAACGAGCGAGAGCCGGGGCAGCGAAGACGAACCTGCTGAAACATAGCGGTGCGATTCACCATATTAAAGGCATTCCGAAATAGTGGTAAGATGACACGTCGTAATTCTACCACTTTCCCGTGCACCCTCTACAACAACAGTTGCTGCTACTCCTACACATGCTTCTTCTGCTCTTTCATCACCGTTTTACAATTGAATCAGAAGCACCTAAATTTGATGTTCATAATAAGCCAAGAATTTTCTTGGTTTTTCTAATAAATTCCAATTTTTGTTTCCAAAAAATGTTGTAAAAAATGTCTAGTAAGATAGCAAAGGAAAATGGGGACTGGTTTTCAGAGAGTTGGAGGAGAGAGATTGGTTCAATTCAACCCAATTCTTTCATTCGCCGTGTTTCTGCCTCTCAGGTTTTTTCTCCTTCTCCATTTCTTATACCTGATTTTGCACTGTCTGTTTGTTCGGATTCGAGTCGGGTAGGAACACGTAAGCTCTCCCTATGAGTGTAACACTGCTGCCAAGTTTTATTTCTGTGGGTTGCTAATGATCACTTCAATTAATCAAATGGGTTAGTCTTGATTTTTCAGTTTGATTGAATAAAGAGACAGATATGAAGTGAATAATTGACATCTTGCTTCAGAAACTTTTCTTAATTGTAATTCTGACCTTTAATTGGTTAAAAGTTGAGTTACATGAACTTTGTAACAGTAAGTAACTTTATGTATTCATATGACCGATCCTAAATCATTTCGTGACTAAGGCTTTGTCGTTGTTGTTGCTGGAACACAAAAAATGGTGTAAGACAGTCTCATAACGCAAACTTTATTGTATTAGTGTATTGGTCTTCCATAATGATTGAACATACTCAAAAGATGGAGTAATATCTACTGGAAGTACAGTAGTGGGAAGATTTTATCTCCAAATAGCTATTTTTGGGGGTGTGAGAGACTGAGAGGGGTTGGGAAGGGGGAGGGGGATACAACAAGCAATTGGCTAATGATGGATTATTGGCTTAGGAATCAAGTTGAATGCGTTTCGGAATTGATCATATGCTACGACTTTATATTGCAATCGGCTTTGCAGTTTGGCTCTGTTTGATGCAACATTATTTAAGCTAGCTTCTTGGTTTTCAGCTAGAGTTTATCTAACATGCATTAGCTAGAGTTTGTCTCTGTTTCATGACTGGCTGCTCATATTTAAGCACACAAAAGTTGTAAACTTTTGATTTCAGAAATTTTAATATGTTTAGAGGGTTGAAATTATGGAACAACATACTTTTTTCAGAGAAAACAACTCCGATAAATGTGGTTCGATGTGACATTGGCTATACTTGAAGTATTAGCTTATAGGAGTAGCAATGCATGTTACTTGAAGTATGTGCCATCTTCTGACTGCTACTCCTCTATGCAGGGGCTTGTTCAACGACTCGATTTGTATACAAAGCTAGTTGGCCATGAAGGTTGTGTCAACACAGTAGAATTTAATTCGACTGGCGAACTTTTAGTGTCCGGCTCAGATGATAGACAAGTTATATTTTGGAATTGGGCAACGAAAAGTAAAATATTTTCATATCCTTCTGGTCATTTGGACAACATATTCCAGACAAGGATAATGCCATTAACTGATGATAAAGTGGTAGTTACTTCTGCGGCAGATGGACAGGTAAGTTTGGCTAAATAGCTTCCGCAGACTTGTGCTAGAGTCAAAATGTTTTTCATATATTAGCCAATCTACAACTCGCTGCAGTTTATCATTGTTGATATTTGGTGGTTTGATAAGTTTTACTGAATTTGAAATTAGTTGCCCATTGCACCATGTTCGTCATATGTGGTTCTGCTAAATGCGCAAGATTTCTATGAACAAAAAGTGCAAGATTACTCTTTTTTTTTTTTTGGGGTGGGGGGGGATTAGCATTCCCAGCCTTTGGCCCTGCTCAAAGCTGTGTTTTGAAGATAAGAGTTATTATTCCTCTTTTGGGAGGTTGGATTGGGGCAGGGGGATCAAAAGTTAGGACCTGTGAGGGGACACGGTTAGACTATCTCACTAAAGGCTTTCTTTAGAGAATAAGGTACTGACCTTTCTTTATGAATCCAATTGTGTTTAACTTTAGAGGTGGTGAAGCGGCTCTCTAAATTAGTTGCAACAAGAAAAGGGGTGGATAAAAAGAAGGCGTTACTGTTAGGATTAGATGATTAGTGTAGACAAAACGCGTGAAAGTGGTTACTTCGGCTATTCACTTCTACCAGTGTACCCGTCTTTAACTTTACAATAAAGGATTTGGGTATGGAGTGCATACTAGAGCCTTGCCCATCCAACACTCTCGTCAAAGAGACAGAAAAGGGAGGGCCTCATGACAAAACTAGAGGCATAGACTTAAGTATTAAGCTTGGTATGCTGATTATGATATTAGCCTTATATGTCTCTATTTTTACATTGATAACATTGAGTTTATGAACTCATTGTTTTGGAGACGTGTCCTTGTACCCAAATCCTCATTGTAGGAAAGAGTCTCTGTGACTCAAAAGCTGAGTCATGCCCTGCCAGATGCTAAGATATGTACCTGCCTGGGGTGTCTCCGTGTCAGTACTTATTAATATATTATTCGCCTCATTATGAAGTCTGAAGATGGTGGGGGTAACTTGGTGTTCTTATGAAGCAATATCCATGTAGTAGATAGGGGTGTAGCTTTCATCATAATTAAGGAGGAAGAAAAATTTAAGAGTGCAACTGTTTTGATATTTCCTGTCGACCAGGGTCTGCAATACTTGATCCACTGCTTGGTCGGCCTCTAGATTCCTTTGAGTTTTACCAACAATGTAATTTCAGAGAATTGCTGCCTCTTCCTCTCTAGTACTTGAACAAACTCGGATTAGATAACAAGAAGTCATCTCTTTCCGACAAAAAATTGTGCCCTAAGGATAAGAAATTCTTGTTTTCATCTCTTTTTTTTTTTTCATAGTTGTGTGTTATGTCTTTGTATTGTCCCTAATTGGTCCAGGCTTCAACTTGAAGTAAATTATAGCTGAGTTGTTTCTGGAGGTTAACTTTGGACCTCTTTTACATTTGTTGTAAAACTCATCTATATGAGAATAAGTTTAGGAAAATAAATACTGCAGTTTATTAATGTATTTGCAACATGATTATTTTGATGTCCTACATTGAAGACATTGATGGCAAGATTCCAGTTTAGGGGAAAAAGATACAGATAGTGTTCTTGATCATTCACCTTTCGAGTCTTAATTTACTATAGCTGTATCTCATAAGCAATAGTATCATAAAAAGTTTTTCTAATTTGACGGAAAATGGCATCCTTCAATTGCAGCTGTATTACTTCAGTATTTTGTGGCAAATCTCACTTAGCTTCAAAGTTCCTAATTTTTCTGTCTAAATTGGGATGGTGGAATAATATGTATCAAAATACCTGATTCTTGGGGGATAGGGTGTGGATATGTGCTCTTGTCTTGTTCATTCTTTTGTGTGCCATCCTCCCCCACATTCAAGTGGTAAACTGATAAGACAGGAAAGATTACAGTTGGATATTACATTGTATAGAGAGCAATAGGAAGTGAAAATTATATTGAGACAGACCAGAATAACATCTTGATCAATCTGTTTCTGATGGAGGGAGCCACACAGTAGCTGAAGCTCACTATCTAGTGAAGGATAAGGACCTGAACTTTCATGTAGTCAAGGAACTCAACGTCCATTTCGCACAGATAACTTGTCTCGTTAGCTAGCCATTCGAGGCTGATTAAGTTTTATTGATCCATTCTTTCTATTTCGACTGTGTGCTTAATATTTCAATGTGTTCGGGTAAACCCTTTCTCTTGCATTGGTTGTCAATGATGTTATATATTTGAATCTTTTACGTCTCTCAGGTAACGGTCGGGCATGTCTTGGAAGACGGCAATGTTAATACAAAAAGGTTGGGGAAACATCAAGGAGCCGTCTTCAAACTTGCATTGGAACCTGGAAGTCCACACATTCTGTACAGCTGTGGCAATGATGGCTTTGTTCAGCATGTATGTTCAAATTCTTTTAATAATTTGTAATTAATCTAGTAATTTGTGCTTCTACTATAAGTTCCCTTCTCCTTAATCTACAGTTTGATTTGCGAAGTAATTCCTCCACGAAGCTCTTCTCTTGTTGCTCCTTTACAGAAGATGACAAGCCAGATACATCAAGTACTGTCAGATTAAACTCTATTGTGATTGACCCGAGGAATCCAAACTATCTTGCTGTTGGAGGCTCCGATGAATATGTGCGGCTCTATGACTTGAGAAAATGCCGTTGGGATGCATCCAGTAATTTGGTAGACCTGTGAACACATTTTGCCCCCATCATCTGAAAGATGGTGGGAATGTGCACATCACAGCCCTAGCTTATTCAAATGCCAGTGAGCTGCTGGTTTCGTACAATGATGAGCTGATATACTTGTTTCAAAAAAACGCGGGGATGGGCCCTAATCCGCTGCTGGTATCCTCTGACGAGCTTCAGAAAATGGAAGAACCCAGGGTATATTCTGGGCATAGAAATTCACAGACCGTTAAAGGAGTCAACTTCTTTGGTCCGAATGATGAATACGCTGTAAGTGGGTCCGATTGTGGACATATTTTCATCTGGGAAAAGAAGAGCTCCAAACTCATACGCATGATGGTTGGAGATCGACATATTTTAAATCAGCTTGAGCGACATCCATCCATGCCCGTTTTAGCAACTTGTGGTATAGAAAAGACTGTAAAGATCTGGTCTCCTGTGTCGAAGAAAGTCCAGCCACTGCCATCTGATGTGGATGAGGTATGTTAACCTGCTTTATTGATCCATTCTTTCTATTTCGACTGTGTGCTTTTCTCAAGCTTCATATTCATGTCACCTGCAGATTATGGAATCTAACAAGCAAGGGAGAGAGGATCATTCGCGAGTAACTCTCACTCCTGATGTTATCATGCATGTTTTACGGCTGCAGAGACGACAAGCACTGGCTTTCGTAGAAAGGCGTCAGAATAGAGGTGATGCTGAGGTTGAGAATGACGATGATGATAGCGATGAAGGAGAGGCCTACATTCTACGGTTCCCTGACAGAGACGCTGCGTCCGATGAGGATCCTAGAGAATGCAACATCAGCTAGTTTTCCAGCATGCTGTTTGCCTTCACAAATCAAAAGTGTCTAGCCTTCTAGTTCCTTCCTCTTGTTCGTGTAGGTCTCGGGATACTAGTGTCATGTAACTTGTTTGTAGTATATGAAGAGACGTACTACTGGTATAAGTGTATCTTGTTTGTAATATATGAAGAGAAGTACAACTGTGATATAAGTTCTGTTATTTTGCTTCGTATTGTATCACAAAATTCTACACGTCCACTTGAGCAAAAGTAGGGTGCTAAATAGACGCAAGTTCTCGTTAACAATCATGAGCGAATCTAACTCTGCAAAATAGGGGGTAGCCATTCCAATGAGTTTTTTTTTTTTTTTTTTTTTTAAATTTCTCAAGTTTTCTAATATCTTGTAAGCTTTATTTATATGTTTTCGGAATATTCAGGGTAGTCCGTGCACCCCAGGCTAACCAATCAAGTTGCCTCTCATAATAGCACTCACAAATCATTGGTGAGGAGTGTGAATTTAAAACTTTTGTTATTGTTGACATCTTGTGGTAACACACTAACACGTTTTACAACAATGTAGGTGAATTTGATTAATCAAATAAATATCGACGAACACTTAATGTGAAGAGAAATGTTAGGTGATGCACTGTGTATCATTATTTCACAGAAAACCTGAATCCATTCTTGCCCCACAAATCTCGAAATTTTGCTATCGAAATCCATGGTTCAACTATAACACATGATTCAAAACGAACATTTTAAACCTAGTCGAGTCGAATCGAATCGAGTCAAATTGACACCTTTCCCTAAATTCAATTTGTGTTCAAGTTAAGATAAAAGTCAACTCCTCAAGTGTATGTGCGAGTGTAACGTCTTTGAGTGTTGATTACGCCCCCATTTCTCCCGCTCAACCCTCATTCAAACTTGACGACTCCTCCCCACCGCCACACACCACCGTCCGCAGCCGCAACAAACCACCGGAAATCAGAAGAGAGAGAAAATGGAGTCGTCGGAAATGTCGCTGATAGAAATCTCCGGCGAAGACGACTCGCTCCTTCTGCAATCACCCGCCGGCGATTTCTCCAGTTTCGGCGTCTCTCCTCTCCAAATCCCTAGATCTTCCGGTTGAATTTCTTCACTTCCATTTTTTTATTAGAATAATTCGGATTTCTAATATTCGCGCTTTTTAATTTGTGGCTTGTTTGTTACTCAACTCATATTTACTGGAATAATGATTGTTTTTGTTGTTATTTTGTTAGTGTTAATTACTTTGTTTTATTCAATTGATTATGAAATTGTAATTATTAGTTGAATGATTTTAGTGAATTATGTTGGAATGTAGTAATTTAATGCAAATGAGGGTTCATGTTTTTCTTGTTGATGTTTTAATTGATGGATAAAGTGAAGTAGTGTCGGATGGTGGTGATTTGGATTGAAGCTGAATGTATCTCGTGTTCGATTCTCGAATGCTAACCGTGATGTATTGAGGTCTGAATTACTGAATTAGGGTTTGTGTAACGTAGTTTTAGGTGGCCGTGATTTGGGGGCCGTAACCATAGTTGTCTGCTTTGATTTTGAGTTCTCTATACATGTTTTGATTAGGTTGAGTAGCTTGATTGCTTCACCATGACGTTTGTTAAGATATACGGAGTATAACCAATTATTGGGTCTCAATTTTCAGTCTAGACTTTTGGTTGAGTTGGCTCTTTAAGAAGGTTCATTATGAGTAAATGGGTAGACACAGACATGGTTGTTTGGTTGGTGTTAGTCTAAGATATTTACCCATTCCTTCATGTGGAGGTTGATAGATACGAGTTGTCATTGTATCGTGTTTTGAGGGCAGTCTCTCCTCTCCCGGGTTCTAACTCAGTAAGTGATCACATGATCCAGACTAGAGAACAAGTTAGAAGCAATTCAGTCTGTTTAAAAGATGCAACATTATCATGCAAATGTCCACTTTGTGGCTGACTGACTTGTAGAATTCGGATCATGGGGTTTTGCTGTTTCAGTTGATGTAGTGCTCACTGATTTTTGCTCGTATCTATGTATCACTTGGAGGTTTAGTTCTCTGATGTATTTATAAGGTCATATTTTTGTCAAGACTTCTACTTGTTACGAGTTTTTAGTAAGTCTCAGCCTGATGAAAGGCAGATTGTGCAGAATGGTTCATTTGACTAGGCACTCTGGTGCAAAAGCTGATATAATTGATAATCCAAGAAAATCTGGGAAGACTACTTTTAATCAAATTCAAAATGGTCTTTGCAGGTACAAAAGAAGCTGACAGCAGGATATTCGGTAGTGCTTCATCTCATGGTAACAAAGAAAATCTTAGTACTAACGACAATAAGTCAGGAATACGTAATCTAAGTGTTGAACGACAGAAGATGAAAAAGAACAGGAAAACTGGTATATACAATCTGAGAAAAAGCTTAGCATGGGACAGGGCTTTCCTCACTGAAGAAGGTATTATCGAGTTTTCTTCACAACTTGAGTATTGTCAGGAGGGTGGGGGAGGTTCTTAGACAAACAAATTGACTGGTGTTTCTCACAGGTGTCCTCAACCCTGTAGAGTTATCTATGATTGCCAGGATAGGTCATGGAGACAGTCTGTCTGTCATAGATGAAGAACGAAGAGACTCTTTGACTTTGAACTCTGATGTCGTGAGTGATTCCGCAAGTATGGAGACTTTTGAAGAAAATTTATCTAAAGAGTTGCCGTCTGGTCAACCCAGAAAAAGAGATATGGGTGGTTCAGTTTTGAAGAGGGACTCTGTATCTGGCAGTCGTCCACCTATGGCTTCAAGAGTTAGTCTTTAACTGTCCTGTGTTCTGATTCAAGTGCTGCTGTAATGCCCCTTTATTCACACCTTTTGTCTTATACCATTTGCAGTCATCACAGAAAATTCCGACTGGACGAGGACTCAACAAAT